>PVKU01011297.1:0-44528 GCA_004027475.1 Anoura caudifer | reverse complement strand
TGGGTGGTGGGGCCAGGTCCCAAGTATAGGCCATGTGAGAGGCAACCACATTTTGATGTTTGTCTCCCTCTCTTTCCCCCTCCCTTCCCCCTCCCTAAATATAAATACGTAAAATCTTTAAGAAGAAAGCCAATAATGCATCATCTGCACACTGCATCAGGCTCCTATCACCCCAAGAACACCCTCTTTCTGTACCCAATTATACCTACCCCCCACTCCCTTTCCTCTGGCCATCACCACACTCTTGTCTCTGTCTATGTGTCTCATATTTTTATTTTGTTTTATTCTACTTTATTATTTTATTTCATTTTATTATTTTTTCGCTTGTCCCTTTACCTTATTTCATCCAGTCTTTTAAGCCTGAGGCGCCTCAGTCAAGCCATACGTGGAGATGACTAACAAGATGAAGAAGAGAGATTGTAACCTCAGTCTGGAAACCAACAGAGTTACCTCCTGACCCTGAGAGTCTCACAAACAGTCACTATTTATCATGGAAAAGTCGGGGTTTCTGAACATAATTTCTCTTCCCTCTTCAAAGTTTTCTGCCCCTCGATCTCATAGCACAGTGAGGAAAAAAGGAAAAACAGAGAAAGTCCTGCATTTAACCCCCCTCCTTTTGCACCCGACAATATGGTACTCATTTCTACTGCGGAGGGACAACGGAGGACCCCATAGTTGCCTGGCACTCCATGCACCACATACCGTGACATCTGGTGCTAGCTCCTGAGGAGTCTCAGAGGATCAATGTCCTCATCTGTAAGGTGGGAATAAAGTAGTTCTAGGCTTCTGGTTGAATGGAATACTGCACATAAAGCGTCTCCAACACTGGCTGACATACAGCACATACTTAACCCGCGTTAGTTCCCATCATCATTTCCTAGTTTGCAAACTCAGATAACCCACCTCCCATCGTCCGTCCCAGGCGCTTTGGTTCCAGGAGGAAGAGGTGATTGAACCGGGCAATACATAAAAATTTATTTGTTTTCATTTTACTTTTTTTAGAGAGACGAGAAGGGAGGGAGAAAACGGGAGAGAGAAACCCTGACGGCTGCCTCTCAAAAAGTCGCCAACCTTGCAAAGAACCCGCAGCCCAGGCACGTGCCGAGACTGGGAATCCAACCAGGCAGCTTTTGCTTTGCGGGACCGCGCCCAACCCATTCAGCCACACCAGTCCGCGCCTCACGTTTTATCTAAGTCACAAAAAATCCCTGTCTTTGGCCATCGTCCCTCACCTGAGAGTGAGTCACCTGCACCAGTCCCCCACTTTCAAAGCATTGCCTGGGGAACTCTAAAAAGCGCTAATGTTAATGGCCAGATCTCAGGCTACTTATAAACCCCCCCGACTCACGCGCACCGGTACCGGAGCCTCCTCTCCCCTTCTCACGTTAGTAAATCACTCACCACCTCACAAGCCGCCCTCTCCCAAACTCTCCGCCAACTGTTGACGGCGCGCATCCACCCGGGAATCCTCCTGGATACCAGGGGTTCGAAGTTCACCCTGGCAAAGCACCTCCCTGGTGCAGTGACGTCAAGGCAATGCCACGCCCCCCTTGGCCTTTAGTCACTATTCCATAGGCTAAACCTCAAGGCTGAGTCTGGTGCAATCCATTCCTTAAATCCCTGGAATGTGGTCCGTAGGGTCAGGGTGTTAAATCACTGAGTAAAGAACTATGGAGCTTAATACAATTAAAGGGAGAAGGTTGCAGGCGGCCACGGTAACAGGAGAGAAGACAGCAGGCCTTCAAAAGAAAGAAAATGGACAGAGGGATTGCCGACAAGGAAATGAAGGGAGGAAAAGGTATAAGCAATATTACCCACTGGTTATTCGAGAGTGGCAAGTTTCCGCCGTGGCTGGTGTGGATCAGTGGCTTGGTTGTCCTCCCGAAACTAAAAGATCACCGGTTCCATTGCCAGTCAGGGCACAAGCCTGCTTTGCAGTTCGGTCAGTTGGGGAGCGTGTGGCTGGCCACTGACCAATGATTCTCTGGGAGACTGTTGTTTCTCTTCCTCTTTTTCTCCCTCCCTTCCCCTCTCTGTAATAATTAACAAATGAAACTTCTTCATGAAAGGGTGGCAAAGTTGGGAAATATCAGAAGTTAAGGAGAGAGAAAAAAAAAACAGTCTAAGACTATTTGTGGTGCCCTGTCCTTGCCAAATCCATAGGAAACTGACTACTCTTTGACATGCTCACAAGTAGGGTCAGGAATGTCACCCATTCCCAGACTAATGGCTTCAGGGATGGGAAAGAAATACACAAGTCAACATGTCTGTAGCTAGACCTGTGGGTGACGCTTGCAACCGAGAAGTGGCCTGTACTGAAATCTCCACTCAGACAAGTGTTAAGGCAGGACGCCTCCAAATTTGGAGAACGACCCTAAATTGAACAATTAGCAAGCCTTCCCACTTCTTCCCTCACAACCCCTTTTTTAGTTGTATGTATTGGGGTGACACTGGTTCCCAAAACCAGACAGGTTTTAACTATAAAACCCAATAAAGTGCCCTAGCTGGTCCGGCTCGGTGGATTCAGCACTGGCCTGTGAACCAAATGGTCACTGGTAAGATTCCAAGTCTAAGACATATTCCTGGGTGGTGGGGCCAGGTCCCAAGTATAGGCCATGTGAGAGGCAACCACATTTTGATGTTTGTCTCCCTCTCTTTCCCCCTCCCTTCCCCCGCCCTAAATATAAATACGTAAAATCTTTAAGAAGAAAGCCAATAATGCATCATCTGCACACTGCATCAGGCTCCTATCACCCCAAGAACACCCTCTTTCTGTACCCAATTATACCTACCCCCCACTCCCTTTCCTCTGGCCATCACCACACTCTTGTCTCTGTCTATGTGTCTCATATTTTTATTTTGTTTTATTCTACTTTATTATTTTATTTCATTCTATTATTTTTTCGCTTGTCCCTTTACCTTATTTCATCCAGTCTTTTAAGCCTGAGGCGCCTCAGTCAAGCCATACGTGGAGATGACTAACAAGATGAAGAAGAGAGATTGTAACCTCAGTTCTGGAAACCAACAGAGTTACCTCCTGACCCTGAGAGTCTCACAAACAGTCACTATTTATCATGGAAAAGTCGGGGTTTCTGAACATAATTTCTCTTCCCTCTTCAAAGTTTTCTGCCCCTCGATCTCATAGTACAGTGAGGAAAAAAGGAAAAACAGGGAAAGTCCTGCATTTAACCCCCCTCCTTTTGCACCCGACAATATGGTACTCATTTCTACTGGGGAGGGACAACGGAGGACCCCATAGTTGCCTGGCACCCCATGCACCACATACCGTGACATCTGGTGCTAGCTCCTGAGGAGTCTCAGAGCATCAATGTCCTCATCTGTAAAGTGGGAATAAAGTAGTTCTAGGCTTCTGGTTCAATGGAATACTGCACATAAAGCGTCTCCAACACTGGCTGACATACAGCATATACTTAACCCGCGTTAGTTCCCATCATCATTTCCTGGTTTGCAAACTCAGATAACCCACCTCCCATTGTCCGTCCCAGGCGCTATGGTTCCAGGAAGAAGAGGTGATTGAACCGGGCAATACATACAAATTTATTTGTTTTCATTTTACTTTTTTTTAAGAGAGAAGAGAAGCGCAGAAGAAAATGAGGGAGAGAAACATCGACGTGGGAGAGAAACACTAATGGTTGACTCTGGCAAAATACCCAACAGCCAACAGAACCCACAACCCAGGCATGTGCCCAGACTGGGAATCGATCCGGGGAGCTTTAGCTTGCTGGGATGGTGCCCAACGCACTGAGCCACACCACTCAGCACCTCAAACCTTACCTAAGTAAAACAAACAAACAAACAAACAAAAAAACCCAGAAAACCTGTGCTTGGGCATCTTCCTTCACCTGAGAGTGAGTCACCTACACCAGTTCCCCAGTTCCAAAGCAATGCCTGGGGGACTCCAAAAAGTGCTCATGTTAATGTCCAGGCCTCAGGGCTAGTTATAAATCACCCAACTCATGCTCACTGGTACTGGACCCTCTTCTACTCTTACTTTAGTAAATCACTCACTGCTGCACAAGCTGCTGTCGCGCAGTTCTCTCCAACTGTTGACAGCGCACACAAGGACCTTGAAATCCTCCTGGATACCAGGGGTCACCATGCCCTTAGAGGCTTGGAATGTTCCTTCCAGGTGCAAAGGTGTCAATCAAATGCCACACCCACTTGCCCTTTAGTCACTACCACACTGGCTAAACCTTAGGGCGCGGTCTGGCGCAATCCAGTCCTTAAATCCCAGGAATGTGGTGCTGAGGGTCAGGGTGAGAATCACTCAGAGTAAACAACTACGGAGCTTAATACAATTACAGGGAGAAGGTTGCAAGCAGCCAGGGTAACAGGAGAGAAGACAGCAGGCCTTCAAAAGAAAGAAAATGGATGGAGGGCTGGACGGCAAAGAAATGAAGGGAGGAAAAGGTATAAGCAATGTTGCCCACTGGTTATTCCAGAGTGGCAAGGTTCAGCCCTGGCCAGTGTGGCTCAGTGGCTTGGTTGTCCTCCCAAAACTAAAAGGTTACGGGTTCCAGTGCGGTCAGGGCACAAGCCTGCATTGCCTTTCGGTCCGTTTGAGCGCATGTGGCAGGCCACTGACCAATGTTGCTCTCCCAGACTGACATTTCTCTCCCTCTCTTTCTCCCTCCCTTCCCCTCTCTCTAAACATAAACAAATAAAACCGTTTCTGAACCGGTAGCAAAGTTTGGAAATATCAGAAGTTAAGGAGAGAGAAGAAAACCAAGTCCAAGACTAATTGTGCTGCCCTGTCCTCGCCGAATCTATAGGAAACTAACGGCTCTTGGACAGGCTCGCAGTAGGGGCAGGAGTCTCACCCATTTCCAGAATAAAGGCTTCAGGGATGGGAAAGAAATACACAAGTCAACATGTCTGTAGCTAGACCTGTGGGTGACGCTTGCAACCGAGAACTGGCCTGTACTGAAATCTCCACTCAGACAAGTGTTAAGGCAGGACGCCTCCAAATTTGGAGAACGACCCTAAATTGAACAATTAGCAAGCCTTCCCACTTCTTCCCTCACAAACCCCTTTTTTAATTGTATGTATTGGGGTGACACTGGTTCCCAAAACCAGAGAGGTTTTAACTACAAAACCAAAGAAAGCATCATCTGCACACTGCTTCATGCTCCCACCACCCCGAACAAACTCTCTTTCTCTCCCCATTGCCCAATTCCACCTACCACCACCCCCCTTTCCTCAACTGTCACCACACTCTTGTCTGTGTATGTGTCTTATTGTGGGTTGGTTTTTTTTTTCTTAATGCTTTCACCTTCTTTCATCCAGTCTTTTAAGCCTTAGGCACCTCAGCCAAAATGTGCCCTGACCGGTAATCATACTGGTCACCTTTCGGATTGTGAAAGGAATTCCAACCAAGTTCTCCACACCAGTCAAGGGAGTGCATTCATTAGACCTCACTTTTCAAGCCATCGTGGTCCTTTTCATGCGTCTTTAATGATTAACAATGTCTGTAGTAGAATGGATACTATATTATCCAAGATTATAATAGTCAAGCAGAAATCGAATTAGTCTATTGATTAATGCTGATTTTAGATGTCACTCCAAAGTCAGTGTTACTGAATCAACACTACTACATTGAGAAGTCCAGTGACTAAATGCAAATATGTAGAAGAGGTCAAAATGCTGATGTTGTGAGGGTATTTGCAATGTTTTTATTTTTTATCTCAATGCCCTCCCTAAATATTACAAGTAAGTGAAAATAAAAGAGACCAGAAAAAAAGTAAAAGAGAAGATGAAAGACGATAATAAAAGGAGCAGGTGCATATCAAGGAGGATATGCAAGAATGATCAGTACAATGCCATTAAGTGGCACTGAACATGCTGGAGATTATTTCCCCTTACCCTCACATAAACTACAAATGTTCTGCTCCTTCCCTTTAACAAATTGATGAGGAAATGGTGAAATACATAAGTACATAAGGCATGGGAACAGCTTGGACTCTAATGAGAGCTTATTATGACTCTCATTAATAGAATGGATTAAAAGAGAGTAAGCAACCAAGAATGCTGATTATTTAATAAGGTAGCATTACACCTTGTTAAAAGAAGAAAAACACTTTCAGAATAAACATGCAATTATAGTCAGGAAATT
Source organism: Anoura caudifer (assembly GCA_004027475.1). Lineage (NCBI taxonomy): Eukaryota > Metazoa > Chordata > Mammalia > Chiroptera > Phyllostomidae > Anoura > Anoura caudifer. The sequence continues at coordinate 38,395 of PVKU01011297.1, read as the reverse complement.
TCTAAAAAACAAAAGTAATAATGGAGTTAGGAAGAAGGTCCTGTTCTACCAGATTTTAAAACCACCACAAATAGCCCTGGCTGGTGTAGCTCAGTGGATTGAGCGTGGGCCTGTGAACCAAGGGATCATGGTTCGATTCCCAGTCAGGGCACATGCCTGGGTTGCAGGCCAGTTCCCAGCAGGGGTCGCACAAGAGGCAACCATACATTGATGTTTCTCTCCCTCTCTCCCTCTCTCCTTCCCTTCCCCTCTAAAGATAAATAAATAAAATGTTAAAAAGAAAAAGCAAGAGTTTTTTTTAAATAAAATAAATAAAACCACCACAAATAAAATTGTATGGTAATAAGTCAGATAAAGGGAACAAAATAGAGTCCAGAAGCAGACCCAAATATATACAGAACTGATTCCAATTAGTGGGCCAAAGAATTATTCCAGAAAAAGTGCTGAAACAACTGGATAGCCATTTTAAGGAATAAAACTAGATCACTGTCTCACTTCATATACAAAAATGAATTCTGGATTAATCAAAGATTAAATTGAATCATAAAATGTCTAAAAGAAAACGTGGGTGAATATTTTATAAGCACAATGACAAGATTTAAACCTGATCTGAAACCCAGAATCAAAAGGCAAAAATAGTAGGTTTTACAACAGAAAAATTAAAATCTTCTGAATGGCACTATAAGCATAGTTGAAAGACAAACCGCAGGCTAGAAACAGTTATTTTCAACACATGTAATGGATAAAGAGTTAACATATGTAACATAAAAAGAGCTCTTAAAATAAAAATGAAAAAGACAAATGCTCTACCAAATAAATCTGCAAAAGACACGATTGGACAATTTACACAGGAATATAAATAGCCAATAAACACAGGAAAAGATCTTCAACCTCACCAGTTATCAAAGAAATGCAAATTACACCACGGTAAATGTTTTTTCATTTATCAGATTGGCAAAGGTTAAAAGATGAACAAAACCTCAAATTGGCAGGACACACAAAGCAGGCACTCTTGCACACTACTGGTAGGAGTACCCATTATTGCGACTTTTCTGGAGTGCAGTCCGGCAATACCTAATCAAAGTCTTAAATGTGTGTACCCTGTTACCCAGCAATTCCTTTTCTAAGAACTTTCCTAAAGAAGAAATTGGAAAATTTTGCAAAGATAGATTAACAGAAGCATTCACTGAAGCACTCACTGTGAACCACTTAAATGTTCACCTAGTTAAATGTGGCCTTGTTATACAATTAGGATACGCTGGTCACAAACAGTGGAGGACTTAGGCAGCCTTTAAAAGCTTTGCTGTGAAAAACAATCTAAAGGTATAAAACTTAGGGAAATTCCTATATTCTAGCATTGGGTTTAAAAAGGAAAAAAGTTAGCAACTATTCCAAAAGATGGAATTACATAGGGAGTGATTTTTAAAAAACTCTTAGCATCATTTCCACCTCAGTATGAATGGAGAGCGACGCAAATGGCTACAGGGACCAACTAATCCCACCAATATCCAAATTCTAAAAAACAAAAATACAGATAGAAAAAGAAGGTATACAATTGTGTTAAATTACATGCATATTTGAACAAAAATGGCTGGAAGAGTATTTACTAAAATGGTAATGTTTATCTTTGAGTAGTGGGATTTGGGAGAATCTTTACTTTTTTCTTTATATTCTTTCAGTTTCTCAGTTTCCTACAATGAACACATTTTTATCATTAGGGGGGAAAAGAGAAGCTATTTTCTTTTTTAAAACATCCACAGGAAGAGGAGGGATTTTTTTCTTATCTGATGGGCATGTTTCTGCAATAAAGTATGAGGCAAAGTCAATAGCAGAGAGTAGGAGGGAGATTTGGAGAACATGAATAAGGAGTTGCTCCTGAGAGCAGAGTAATCTGAGAAAAAAAAAGGGGCTTCATGCAGTGTTGAGGGTCTAGTGGAGGTTGATGATCTTTAGGTTAACCTGCTCAGCTATGGGATTGCCTCCACCAATCCTGAACCAACAAGTCAAAGTATGGAGATGTCTGGATTCCTCTGGAGTATTGCCTACAGAAGTGAGGGTATTTGCAAGAGGTAATGGTAAGAAATTCAGGAATTAAAGTGGGAAAGTGAGCAGCAAAGATTGGAGGGAAGTGACAGAAAGAGAGAAAATGTATGTGGGAGGGGGAAGAGTCAATTGGAGGATTCATGAGGTCAAGCAATTGTGGCTATGGGATTACTTGAGCAAGTGAGCCTGGGGAAGCTTGAGAAGTTGCAGACAGAGAACTTGAATTAGTGATTTCAGACATGTACATCCTTACAAGACCTGGGGTGTGACCATGTGACTAAGTAGGTGAAGTGTAATTGATTGAACTAAGTCACAGAACCAGTGTCTCCTTCACAAATTATAACACTTTCAGCCACACACCTCTTGCCTGTCAGTTGCAGGCTCTGGAATTAACGGCCTTCAGGACTCTGATTGGAATCTACCTTTCCTGCCTTATTTTTCCACTTCACCCCTTCCAAGTCCTAGGCTCTAGGCAAACTTAATTATAAACTTTCCCATTTTCTTGCCTTTGCACACGAGGCCCGCCCCCCCACATCTTCCTGAAATGCTCTCCCCTTTCTGAAACTACACATTTTACCTATCCTTTAGGCCTAGCTTAAAAGCCTCAACCTCCATGAAAGACTTCCCAGAAGTCCCTTGTGATTCTCATAGTACTTCATGTACACCTCTTAGAACACATTTCCTACTTTATGTCTTTGTACGTATTTGGGCCAATTTTATCCGACTCCTTGAGATTAAGATTAGACCATGCCTAAAGCAATTTTCTACTCCATCTTCAAGCATAGCGCCCTACAGAGATTAGTCACTGTGTTAAATGCCTAACTGTTTCTAAAGTGTGGTGTATATATGATTATTTTGGGTGGTTCACAGCCAAGCATTTAACAGTTGGATATTTCTTTTAATCTGTAGTAGGAAAATACTTTGTTTTCCATTTATTTTATTAGTAAAATGTTTTGTCTTTAAAATAAATTCATTTGCCCTGGCTGGTGTGGTTCAGTGGATTGAGTGCCAACCTGCACACTGCAAAGTGGCCAGTTCGATTCCCGGTCAGGGCACATGCCTGCATTGTGGGCCAGGTTCCCAGTTGGAGGTGTGTGAGAGGCAACCAATTGATGTTATCTCACATATCGATGTTTCCCACCTTCTCATTCTTCTCTGCCTTCCCCTCTCTCTAAAAAATAAATAAAATAAAATAAAATAAAATAAAAGTGCATTCAAGCCCTGGCTGGTGTAGCTCGGGCTTGCTAACCAAAAGGTCACTGGTTTGGTTCCCAGTCTAGAGCACATGCCTGGGTTGTAGGCCAGGCCCCCTGTGAGGGGTACACAAGAGGCAACCACATACTGATATTTCTCTCCCTCTCTTTCTCCTTCCCTTCCCCTGTCTCTATAAATAAAAAAAATTTTTAATGTGCATTTGAGCTAAACAAAAAATAGTTTAAGAAAATAGTATAGGAATTACACAAGTAGAGAATTCATGAAGGTGGTATTAACCTGTCTGAGGCCTGGCAAGCGCTGCACTAAATGAAAAAGAGACTAGAGAAGCAAATCTATAAAACTACTGCCTCCTTCACAAATTGTTTATTTAAACAGTAGTACCAGGATTTATCCACTCTCTCCTTTTATACTCTTTAAGCATATAAATACAGTTGCCCAGCTTTACGAACAAAAAACCCTCCAACTTCCTCCACCTGCTGCCCTGAAATGCCTGCCTAAAGTCCATGTCCACTTCCTCACCCTCTAGTCAACACACTCAAATATGGCTCCTGCCCCCACCATCTGACCAAAACTGCTCTTGAAATGATCATTACCTACTGACAAAACCAATGATCCCTTTTCTGCCTATCTTTTTTTTTAAAGATTTTATTTTTAGACAGAGGAGAAAGGAGGGAGAGAAACATCAGTGTGTGGTTGCCTCTTGTGTGCCCCGCACTGGGGAACCTGGCCCGCAACCCAGGCATGTGCCCTAACTGGGAACCGAACCGGTGCCCCTCTAGGTTCATAGGCCGGCACTCAACCCACTGAGCCACACCAGCCAGGGCCCTTTTCTGCCCTACCTTATGAAACCTGGCTCTCCAGGCAGCACTGAGCATTGACGACTGTATCTGAAAAGTTCTTTCCTCCCTGGACTTCCATGCCACTGTCTCTTCACTCATTCCGTCTCCATCTCCTGCAGAGTCCTCCTACACTATCCCTTAATATTCCCCCAATATTTTAGTCTTCTAATGATTATAAAAGGAGTGAAAAAAATAAGGTTTGTACCAGGTTAAAAAAACTGAAAAGGTACAAAAGAGAAACCAGGTTAACAGTTTGTCTATTTTTTGCAGGAAAAAAAAACACAAACAAGTGAATACATCCTCTTTTGTTCTTCCACACATACGTTTTGTACCTTGGGGTTTTGATCCCATTTTGCTGTTTCTAATTAATGTATCTTTCAGATCTTTCCATATTACCCCTTGGCACATATTAAGTACATTTAGTTTTTTTTTTTAAGCTGTATAAATATTCCAATGAATCAACGTATTGTAACTTATTTAACTACTTCCTTGATGAGGTCCATTAGGTAGCTTCCAAGTTTTGTGATTAGAACATCTCAGTAGATACTGATATTGAGATTTTTTAAGATTTTATTTATTTCTTTTTAGAGAGGGGGAAGGAAGAGAGGGAGAGAATCAATGTGTAATTGCCTCACACGCCCCCTACTGGGGAGACCTGGCCTGCAACCCAGGCTTGTACCTTGACTGGGAATTGAACCAGTGACATTTTGCTTTGCAGTCTGGTGCTCAATCCACTGAATCACACCAGCCAGGGCCCAATATTGAGATTTTTTTTTTCAAAAAGTCCTATAAGTGGAATTGTCAGATCAAAAGTAACATTTTTAATTCTTGGGTCATCAAATTACTCTCCACGAGTTATCAGAATGTGTATCCCCATCATGCAGAAGTCTGCCTGTTCACCCTCATTTTTCCCATGCTCAGTCTTTAAAATTTGTTTTGCCAGTCTGTAAAGGACTGAGATCTCGTGGTTCTTCTGATTTGCTTTTCTTTAATGTGTGAGGTTGAGTATTTTTCTTACACTTGTTGGCATTTCATATTCTTTTCCTGAAAACTATTTTACATCCTTTACCCCCTTTTTCTATCAAATATTCATTTCTTTCTTACTGATTTGTGCTCTTTGTATAAAGAAAATTATATAATTTGTACTAGTTTATTTTGTTTTGCCCCAAAGCAGGCTTTAGGCCCTCACACATCTTCTATCACATACATATATGTCATCTGAGTTGATAACTCCAAAACCTAACTCTAGCCCAGACCTGTAGACCGGCTTCCAAGTTCCAATTGGTGATTATGTGATTGGTGATCTTCACGAATATGAATCTAAACTCATGTGTGTTTATGAAGTCTGCATATCTGGAACTAAATTCACCTTTTCCCAAATATGTTCTTCCTGCCCTGGCTTGAATAACTCACTAGACTGAGCGCAGGTCTGCAAATCAAAGGGTCACTGGTTTGATTTCCAAAAAGGGCACATGCCTCTGTTGCAGGCCAGGTCCCCAGTAGGGGGCGCGCGAGAGGCAGCCACACATTGATGCTTCTTTTTTCTTCCTCCCTTCCCCTCCAAAAATAAAAAAAAACTTTAAAAAAAAGTTAAAAATATGCTCTTCCTCTTATGTTCTCTATCTTGGCTAATAATTTGATCACTCACCCAGAATTCTTCTAAATCATCCATTTCTTTCTTACTGCGTACACACAACTGACCCAAAACCCTGAAATACTTTGCCCAAATGACTGCAGTGTTCTCCCAACTAGGGACTACTGGGCAATGTCACACTGTAGTTAAGGAGCACAAGCTGCAGCCAAATGGAACTGGAGTTTGTATCCTGGCCCTGACCTTTCCATGTTATGTGACCCAGAACATATTTCTTACCCACAACCCATTCCCTCGACTGTAAAAGATAATTATCATGACATCATGCTTTAGTGCCCAATTATCATGCTTCATAGGGTTATTGCAAGAACTGAGATTATATGTACAATATCGGGCATATAATACTCAATAAATGGTAGCTATTTTCTCACTGCTCTGGCTTCCTCCACCCTCTTCCTATCCATCGTCTGTGCAGCCAGACTAAGAAATCCAACCATCCCCTTGCTTGGAATCCTTCAGAGACTCCTCCTTTCACTCTACATACATACATACACACACACACACACACACACACACACACACACACACACACCTCTTTTCAAAATAATTCCTTAGTAGGGAATACAAGGCCATTCACATGGTCTGTTACTGTTCACCACAACCCCATGTGTTACCCTTCAGTCACATTAAGCTATATGCTATATCCTCAAGTACAATATAATTTTTAAAAATATCCTTACCCGAGGATATGTTCCAATTCACTTTAGAGAGAAACATTAATGTGAAAGAGAAATATCTGATTGGTTACCTCCCATACTAGTCCTGAGCAGGGACTGAACCCACAACCTAGGTCTGTGCCCTGACTGGGGATTGAACCAGCAACCTTTTGGTGTATGGGACTATGCTCCAACCAATTCAGACACCCAACTAGGGTAATGCAATGTGCCTTTTCACACTTCCATGGTTTGGGGCATACTTTTCACTGACAGAGAAGCCCTTCCCTTGGTCTACTCCATAAAGGGAGATTCAAGATTCAGCTCAAGCATGTCCTTTGTGCTTCTGCAGCACTCGCACTTATCTCTGCCCTGGTATAAATCATACTGTGTCCTGTTGACCTGCCTGTTTCTCACACTGGACTGTGAATTCCTTGAGGTCAGGGATATTTTATTCACCCTTGTATTCCCAGCACCCAGCACAGGACCTAGTTATTTTGTAAGGAGCGTGGCATGTTTGTTGAATAGAACGAGTGTTTGGACTTCTCCATTCCCTTACTACTTCTGTAGCAATCAGCGCCTATACGTATTCACAATCCTTTACCAACCCCTGCCAATTGTCCACTTTTCCCAGTGGTGCCAAACCCCCAGCCAAAATTTCCGTTGCTCAGGCAGGCACAGGAGCCTGGGACTAGTCCAACTAGAAGGGATAGAACAAAAGACAGTGGTCTCCCCATGGGGCCTGACAAATGGCAATAATGAGATCAGAGTCCACCCCAAAGCCCAGAGATAAGTGTTGCTCTGTTACTTATTCAGAACCTTACCTTTGGTATAGAGCAAGGGGAAAATACATGTCAAGGTCATTCCTTTAAACTGTGACTAGACTGGATGGCAGCTTACACCACTCTCCTCAAACCCTGATCCAACAAGAAACACACGCAGGCACAACAGATACTTATGTGGTGACTGGAGCAAACAAAGTACGCTCATCTGGAGCCTTCCACACTGAACAGGCTTCACATCATCTCTAGCAAGCAAAAAAAAAAAAAAAAAACAAGACATAATTTCTTTTCCTAGATCCTTTTAATATTCTCGCAAAGCCAATAAGCAGCTACAGGTGCAAGTAAAAAGTAGACAAGTTACAAAAAGGAGAAGAGAAACAGCAAAGATACATCCTTCACTCTAAGAAGCAGAGCTCTATTAGTGTTCCCCCACCAACACCCCATGGGAGGCCTAGCTCCCGTGTGGTCAGGAGTTCCCTCCATAATTCTGTAGGGACACCAGACAGCATTCAGGTACCGCTGAGATCAAAGTCTACAGTTCGGGTCCTAGACTTGAGTGGGGGTTCGTCACTCTTAATCTGTTCCAGGCTGTGCTGGATTCCATAGCCGAAGTAGATAGCAAACCCTAGTGCGGAAAGGCAACCGTGAGGTAAGGAAATAGCAACCTGTAAACGCTTAATAGGTACCCTGTATGAGACCAAGAGGAAAAGGAGTTGGGATGGGATACCCAAGAGGCCCACTTTTCCCAAGTGGATACCTACCAATCACCATCCAGACTCCAAATCGGGCCCAGGTGCCAGCTGTCATCTGCATCATGAGGTAAATATTCACAAAAATGCTCATCAGCGGGAGAAGAGGCAAAGCAGGTACCTGGGAACAAAGCAAAAAAAATTTTTTTTGTACACACTACAAGGTGACCTAGAAAGAGATCCCTAACCTACTCAGGCCAGGAGTGGGAGAGTCCAACTCCTGCCCAACTGTGTATTTCAGTGCCTGCTCATTTAGTACACCTCATACAGGGCTGTAAGAATACTCAGAATTTGCCCTGGCTGGTGTGGCTCAGTGGATTGAGTGCCAGCCTGTGAACTGAAAGGTTGCTGGTTCCATTCCCAGTCAGGGCACATGCCTGGGTTGTGGGCCAGGTCCCCAGCAGGGGGCATGCAAGAGGCAACCACACAGTGATGTTCCTCTTCCTCTCTTCCTCCCCTCCCTTCCCTCTCTCTAAAAATAAATAAATAAAATCTTTAAAAAAAAAGAATACTCAAAATTTGAGAAAATGGAACTGGAAAGGAACCAAGGAGGGTCAGAGAAGAAGTCTTTGCTCTAGGTATCTCTTGTAGATTCCCTTTCTTGTCCAATTAAAGAATGCTTACGAACCTTAGTAGACTGCAGGGTACCTAAAAAAGCCTATTTTCTTTCAAGACGGGTTGGTAGGGGTAAAGCAAGAGGCCATTCACCTTAAAGTGAAGGGGAGTGGAGCTCTGTGGTTGTCTCCAGATGACCCCAGTGATCCCAACAATGAGCAGCAGCAGCAGCACAACCGCTGCAATCCACACCGGATCTCCAGAAAACAGCGGAACAGAAAACTGGGCCAACACCAGGCAAAGGACACTCAGCAACATAGCTTCAAGAGTCAAGGTGAGAAACATCAAAACCAACTCTTGAGACTAACGCATGAAGACATTAGGCACCCCATTGCAAGCAAGGCAAGTCACCCTCTCTCTCTCTAGTTCTTCTTCAGCCACCAAATGCCACACACTCTTCTTCCTACATCAGGCTAACCCCAGATGCCCTCCCACCCACCCCCGAGGAAAATCCCACTGCTCACCTAGCAGCGAGGAACACACATAGACAACTTGGCCTGAGAGTGGGGTGGGCGTCGAGTGGTGTGGGCAAAATAGTGCCTCTAAGGTCAGCTTTTGGGTTTCAAGCGTCATCTCCTCCTGCAACTCCATTTCATCTTCCTCAATCCTCGTCTCCTGGCCAGGCTGATACCTGCGGCAAGGGAAAGAAGAACAGATCTTGATCATTTTAAGATCTCTCAGGCAGCTTAACCCTCCCAGTCACCATGAAGGTTAGAAACTCTTTTTGGCAGGTAGGGTCAGGGTTCTCCATATTCCTCAAGGAGAGTCAGGGTGATGAAGGCAGAGAAGGAAGGAGGAGCAGCAGATCCCTGTCATTGTTCCCTCCAAGAGTAAGAACCCAAATCTCAATATGTGGAGAAAGGGAATCTCACCTGAGAATGAGAACACAAATAGACACCAGGGAGTAAGCAAGCAGGGTCCCAATTGACATGAGGTCCACGAGATCGGCGAGCTCAAAGAGGAATGCCATTAACGCTGAAATCAATGGGCAGAAACCAAAAACATGAGAAAAGGGAAGAGCAAAGTTAAGGGAGTTGGTGCACAACTAGGGGAAAGGTAAAAACAATTTTTCACCTGCAATAATGCCAGAGACCACAGTGGCTACAATGGGGGTGTGTGTGCTGCTGTGGACCCGGGCAAGGAAACGGAACAGGAGGCCATCTTCTGCCATTGCATAGATCACCCGAGGCATGGGAAACATAGAGCCCAAGAGGCTGGAGAGAAGAATGTCCAGAGCAGCATGAGTTGCCTGCTATTTCTCTCCCCAAGTCCGTGAGGTTAAGGAGTCTCCACCTTCTCCTCACAGCCCCTTTAAAGGGTATTCCGTAGTACTGAATGCTATAACCTGAAACTGACAGCAGAGGCCGACACACATTTGACACTGACCTGGTAGAAAGGGCACAGAGGGATCCAATAGCCACAACATATCGGGCAGGGGCCCATCCAACATGGAGAAAAGCCTCAGGCAAGGGACTGGCAGGTTGAAGCAGATAGTAAGGCATCATTAGCGTGAGTGCCGAGGAAACACCAAAATACGCCAAAAAGCAGACGGACAGTGAGATCACAATGCCCAGGGGGATGGAACGCTCGGGATTCTTGGCCTCTTCCCCTGCAGGAAGGGGCACAATGTTCTGAATCAGTAAAGCAGGCTCACTCCTCCACCTCCCCCAATCTGCAGGCAGCCTGAGCACACACTGTGCCCCAGCCCCAGCCCCAGCCCCAGCCAGAAGGGAATGGCTGTTACCAGTGGTAGCAATACAGTCGAAACCAACAAAGGCATAAAAACAGGTAGCCGCTCCACGGAGAATCCCCTTGATGCCGAAAGGCACAAATCCTCCAGAGCCCAGAGGGCCCAGGCTAAAATAGAAGAAAGGATGGAAAATGTAAGGGTGTCCAGCCAACTCTGTACCTTTTCCCTGATGCCAAATTACTTAGGTCTGCAAGACCTAGGTTCCCATTCCTCCCACTCCCAACCCAGAATCCCTTAGCATGGATGGCCCCTGCTCCCCCCATCATGTTCCCAGCTCTGCATCTCCTGAGGGTGAAATCTCCTAACTTGTGAGTATCATTGAGTCCACTTATAGTAAATTCGTAGTCCTCTTCTGTGAGCTTCCAGTTGTGCAGGTCCCCCTTAATGAAGCCAGAGATGATGACAAAACCAAGAACCAAAAGGTTCACCACTGTAAACACTTTGGTAACAAAGGCCGACTCACTAGCCCCCAGAGCCAGCAATCCTGTGGGAAAGAAGCATTCAGAATTCCCTAAGAAAGTCCTCAGTCCACGCTTTGTTCCCTCCCCTCTAGGTGCAGACTGCTTCGCAGCATCTTTTTTCAGACCATTCTCACCTGCGCCCAAGCCCTTCTCACCTGCGCCCAAGCCCTTCTCAGGCTTAGTCCCTCCTGGCCCCACCCCCTCCATCATTGTCATCCCATCCCGCCCCACCCTCCCGTCCCCGCTCCCCCGCCCTTGTCCGTCCATCCGCAGCTCTCACCAGTGAGCAACAGCACAAGGCCCAAAGCAAAAAAGTCTGGATACTTTGCAAGGACATGGGGAAAATGTAGTGAGATGCTGCCCTGCAGGGTCTGAGAGATGCGGTTCCCGATCAGGTTGTCAAAAGCTAAGCTCCAGGCCCGGGCCACACTGGCGGTACCTGGTGGAGCAGAGAGAAACATGTGGTCAAGTTTCCTCCCCCCTCCCCTACCTCCCCCATAGCAGTCCCACAAGAATCCCTGCTGTTTTCACCTGCGTTTACTTTTTAAAAACCAAAACTAGTTAATCTAAGAAAACCAAGTGAAAGGTAAGTAGAATGCATAATTTCTCCACACCTTGAACCCTCCCAGCCCACTAGCAAACACACACATTTAGGGTGTATTCCTGTGAGTGACTTCGCCATTCCACCCAGACTTCCTGACTCGAAAGTCCCTTCATTGGCTGTGCAGTTTCCTCCCTGCCCCAACATCTCACCGATGACATAGGAGAGGATGAGGTTCCAGCCAGTGGTGAAGGCCCAGAGTTCACCCACAGTGACATAGCTGTAGAGATATGCAGAACCAGACCGGGGAACCCGGGCACCAAACTCTGCATAGCACAGCCCAGCCAACACAGAAGATAGAGCGGCCACCAAAAAGCAGATCACAATGGATGGTCCTGCTTTATCTTTGGCCACCTCGCCAGCCAGGACATACACGCCTGCACCCAATGTGCTGCCCACACCCAGGGCCACTAAATCCAGAGTGCTCAGGCATCTGGAAAGGCGAGTCTCAGCCATGTCTGGCTCCAGTGTACGTCTGCGTGCCAGCTTATGACCAAATCTGCGAAGTTTCTGCAATGGCATTCTAGCTGGGATTGAAGAGGATGCTAGGATCTGGTGAAAAACAAGACAAAAGCTCTTAAGTAGGGCTCAATGTCCCCAGGCTTTAGGAATGAATTACAATAGCCACTCCACCAAGCACAGGTGCTGGGGGGGGATGGGGAGGAGGATACCGAAGAAACAAAGGCAAGTCACTTCTCTAGCCTCAGTTTCTTCCCACACAGGTGGAATAAGACCACCTCACAGGTCTGTGGAAGGGCTAATTTCAGAAAAGGCATATGAAAGCCCTTTATACTAAGTACAGTGGCCTGGCACCTTGTAGATGCTCCTCAACATTAGCCTCCTATTTCTCTGGTGGGGAAACTATGGGGTTTATCCTAGACCCCAACCCAGGAACCATGGAGCTCAATATGTCTGTCTCCTGGCCTGTAGATTCTTGGGAATCAAACAGACCTTGACTCAGGAGGGGCAGCAACTCCGGGAAGAAGCTCAATACCTATGATCCTTCTCTGTGCTCGCCCCCAGGGCCACTCAATAGGTGTGGTTCGTACACAGCCCGGAGGCAGGAGGAAATGACCTGGGCTGCATATCAAAAGTGAGCAGAGCCTCAATCCATCCCTCCATACCAAGCCCACACCGCGGAACTGCGTGGCCATGGATCAGGGGAGTAAGCAAATGTTCCCCCATTTCCTCCCGCCCGGCTAGGCTGACCAGCAAGCATCAACAGTGGGGCGGGGCTTCTACATCTAAAGACTTGGAGATGCGCCTTGAGAGGGGGCCATGGGCAGCCCGAAATTGCTCACACCAGAGAGAAGGGGCTCCGCACTAGGCCCCCCGACTCAGCTCCCAGATTCTTATGCCCCATCTAGAAATGGTCTGGGGCTGAGGTGAAGATGGGAGCCTTGGCTCCTGGGGCCAGGGTCTCGCCAGCAACAGGTCACGGCCGCGTTGATGCAACTGCAAGCCATGGTTGCAGAGAATCTTAGGCATGCCCGGACCCTCGCTGTCCCCCTCCGACGCACGTGTCTGCCCCCCGCCCAAGGCTTACCAGGGAGCGGTTAGTCTTGGGTCGGCTTCAGCGAGGCTGAGTTAAGCCGAGTTGGTTTGGAGATGCCGAGTTCGCTTTCTCAGGCTTCAAAGCTGCTGCTTGGGGTCGTTGCGCGCCAAGCGCCCCTTATATACACCCAGAGGCGGGGCCGGTAACGTCATGGAATCCCGCCCCCAACCCTCCTCCCTACACACAACACACACACACACACAAACACGCACGCACACACACTCCTCCGCTATGCAAAAGGGATTGCGTGGGGCCTGAGACTGTTTCCCACTTGCAAATAGCATGGCCAGCATGGCCAGGAGAGAGAAATGGGGGAGGGCAGCCTTTCCTCCTCGCTTACCTCCAAGCAGGACAATGAGAGGCTTCCAGGGCAGAGACCCCCTGGGGTTTTCTACCTTTGTGCCTTGATAGTCGGAATCAGTGATTGGCGAGGTGGGGGAGGGGATAGAGGTGGAGGGCAAACAACAACGCAGTCTCCAACTCTCCCTCGGTCTTCCTTAGCTCTAGTTTCTACACGAGGTTCCCACACCCCTAAAATTTTTTCCAAGGACCAGATTATGGACAACCATCTGACGCCGACCCCTCAGCTCTCACCCTCAACTGTAGGTGTTTCTTTTTTTTAATTTATTATTAATGTATAGTTGGCATGCAATATGTGGATGTTTTTAATAGTCAGCAAGAGAATGGAAGATGATGTTTTCAGCCACCACCTGTATGCATATCTAATCCTATCTATGTTTCTAGGCCCCAGTCTCGCCATAGTGTATCTCCAGCTACCTCTAAAATGTTAAACTCTTAAATATGAAATTCTGACAATATTAAAATATCGGAGGAAGGAGAGAACCCATTTAATTCCATTTTACTGATGAGTAAGCTGAGGCTCAGAGACATGACTTGCTTGACATCACACTATAAATACTTGTTCATCACCTCCCTGATGAAACCTGGCAGGGCTGACTTAAATGCCTGTCTCAGAAAGGTGCCATACCTCGTTTAAATGCAGGAGAAGAGGAGGTGCGGCCACAGGCAAAGCCAAACAGGCAGACGCACCAGCATGGAGACAGGCCCTTTTAGGCTAGGAGTTTCTGGAACACAGAAGAGGAGCTGAAGAATAAAAAAAAATGATCACATCTGGGGTCAAACCCATAATCCCATCTAACCCAATCAGTTCTTAGTCATGATGGAGCCGCAAAGGGCTGTGAAGGAGTGCTTCTCCCCCAGCAAAACATCTCAGGGGGTAAGGATACACCTGAGTATCCTTGTTTCCTTTAAGTAATCCATTATGGAGGGGGGAGGGGATAATGGGTGGGAAAGGGGGAAGGGATTTCAGGAACAGGTACAAAGGACACATGGACAAAACCAAGGAGGGGTGGAAACAGGGGAGGGAACTGGGGATGGCTGGGGTGGGGGGGAGTGGTGGGGGGAAAGGCAGATAACTACTTGAACAACAATAAAATAAAAAAATAAAAATAATCCATTATGAATATGTCGCCCATGAAATTGATCCAAAATCTAAATCATCTTCAAATTAATTGGTGTTTTCAGCTACCTACAACTCCATTTTGGCATTCCTCAAATATTTATTGAGCACTGACTTTGTGTCTAACAGCTGGTGTAGCAGTGAAGAGACTCCAAAGGAAACATAAAATAAAATCCTTGCCCTCCTACTCTTAAAAATCTAGCTAGGGCAAGAAAACACACAGAGTATCATTGAAAACAGTATTACCGGCACATAGTGGTTAGGAGCGAAGTGTTTGGAGTTCCACCTAGGTTAAATTCCCGGCTCAGCCACTGTGGCCTGGAGCAAATTTTACAACACCTCTGAGCTTCAGTTTCTGGATATAATATACACATTTCACAAGGTTGTTGTGATGCTTGATGAGATTGTGAGGTCAATTTTTCCTGCCTGGCACGTGGGAAGTATTCAAGAAAAACTTTGTTCATATTCAGAATAATAGATTTGTATATGTGATGAGGATTTGGTTGCTTAGAGTAGGTGATTGATTCAATTATGACATTAATTGACAAATTGAATTCTTTATTTTTATGATCAAACAACTTAGCAGTAATGCAAGCTTGCAGAAAAATAACCCATGATTCCTAACAAACCAACTATGTGTTTTTGCGTGTTCTGTTAATGGTCTTTGTCTATATATGTGTAAATACAGGGGTTGGCAAAAGTAGGTCTACAGTTGTACTACAAATAAGTAATACAATAATTGATAAATAACACAAGAATAAACTCTGTGTTTTGCATACTCACAACTGCAAATCTAGTTTTGCCCACCCTTGTACAGCATATACTAAACTATCATATAATTGTACATTCTCCTTTTTTCATGATCAAATATTTTCTCAAATTACTACTAAAATGTATTAAAGATAAAAAAGATTGTTCAGTTTGAAAATGTAAATGTTGCTGTGGTCTATGTGGCTCAGTCAGTTGAGGCATTGTCCTGTATACTGAAAGGTCTCAGCTTTGATTCCCGGTCAGGGCACATACCTAGGTTGCGGGTTCAATTCCCAGTCAGGGAACCTATGAGAGGCAACAAATAGATGTTTCTCTCTCTCATGGATGTCTCTCTCTCCCCTGCCTCTCTTACTAAAAGCAATGAAAAAAAAATGTCCTCAGATGTGGAATAAATAAATAAATAAGTAAATAAATGTTTAATCATTCTGCAAAAATAAAATTAGTAGAACAAATGTGTATGAACAATCAAAAAATAAAAATTAAATCACTCATACGTTCATAGTGATCATTTTAAAAGGTGAGGAAAGCTGTTCTCTATAAAAGAATGCCAGCTAATAAATCTACAAGAAATGCTAGAATTTCTTGTACTCACCAAAGTAATAACTGATTCAGACAAAGATAATCAAGAGATAAAGTGTTGGGAAACAGGATATTCACATGATCTCAAAATACTCCCTCAGTTACATATTAATTACAAAGCGAAAGGAACTTGTATTAGTTTTCTATTTCTGCCATAACAAATTACTACAAACTTATCAGATTAAAACACCACAAATTTATTATTACACAGTTTATATGGGTCAGACATGTGGTACTGCATGGCTGGATTCTTTGCTTGGGGTCTCATGCAGATAAAATAAAAGTATCTGCATTCCTTTTAATTTATTTTTGTATTTTTTTAAATTTATTGATTTTAGAGAGAGAGAGGAAGGAAGGGGGAGAGAGAGAGAAACATCGATTTGTTGCTCCACTTATTTATTATGCATTCATTGGTTGATTCCTGTATGTGCCCTGATGGGGAATCTAACCCACAACCTTGGCGTATCTGGGGCAATGCCCTAACCAATCGAGCTACCCGACCAGGGCTGCATTTCTTTTTAGATGCTCTGGGGAAGAATCCACTTCCAAACTAATTCAAGTTGTCAGAATTTAGTTCCATGCAGTAGGAGGACTGAGGTCCCCATTTCCTTAACATGTGCTGTTCTCCATCTCCAAGCCACAGCGCATCAAATCCTTCTCCTGCTTTGACTATCTCTGACTCCCCCTCTAATACTTTTAAGGGCTCATGTGACCACATTGGACTCACTGAGATAATCCAAGACAATCTTCCTGTTTTAAGAATTGGTAAATTTCATTATATCTGCAAAGTCCTTTTTGCCATGTAATGTAAAACATTCGTGGGGAAAGAAGGGCGTAGGGATGAAAATTCTGCCTAAAACATAATGTTTACAGTAAAGATATCTGGGGGGAACCACCTTAGCCAAATGACCAAATTTGTCATCACAGATAATGGGACACACTGACATTATGTGCTCTACTTGTGATATAATAAGAAGTACATATTATCCGTGACATATTTTTGTCAAAAATTTTTAACCTAAATCTAGTCAGAAAGAAATAATCAGAAAAATCCAGATTGTGAGACATCCTACAAGACAAATGACAACTAGCCAGAAATCTGCAAATGTCTTGAAAGACAAAAGAAAAAAATTTAGAACTATTTTAGATCAATGGAGACTAAAAAGGCATTATAAAGTGCATAGTCTTTGATCAGAACTTTGAAATTTAAAAAAAAGGGGGAAGGGCTTGGAGCAACAAGTATGAAAGACACATGGACAAAAACTAGGGGGGTGGATATGGGTGAGAGGTGGGGAGGGTTGGGGCGGTGGGCTGGGATGTGAGTAAAAGATAACTGTACAAGAACAATTAAAATTAAAAATGAAAAAAAAAAGAACATATAAAGGACCTATTTTGGTCTCTCATCCACCAGTACCCACCTACTAAATAGTTTGTAAAATCACTCAGAGGTTTACCATACAGCACTAAGCAGAGCAGAAGTTTGCACAAGTACTTCCTTGCTTTGTGTTTAAAGGTACAATAAAAAATATATAAATAAAATAAATAAAAAAACAGCTATAAAGGACATTATTGGGGGCTATTGAGGAAATCTGAGCGTGTGTTAGATGACAATACAATATGGACCACCCACATTGTATCAGTATTAATTTCTTGTGCGTGATAATGGTATTGAGGTTGTATAGGAGAATGTTCTTGTTCTTAGCAGATACATGCTGAGTATTTAGGGATGAAGAGTCAGGAACTCACAAATCGTTCAGCATAAATAATGTGTGTGCATGTAGAGAGATAGAATGCAAACGTGGCAAATGCTGACAATTGGCAAATCTAAGTGAACATATACGGGTATTCATTATATTACTCAAATTATCCATAGGTTTGAATTTTTTCATTAAAAGTTTAATAATGATCACCCTTTTGGGGATGTAAAGTAAAGCATAGGAAATATAGTCAATAATATTGTAATAACTATGGATGGTGCCAGGAGGGTACTTGAAACATTGGGGGGAACTTTTTGTAAAGTACATGATTGTTTAACTGCTATGCTGTACATCTAAAACTAATCAAAATAATGTTGAATGCAATCTGTAATTGAAAAACAAATGTTTTTAGCCCTGGCTGGTGTGGCTCAGTGGACTGACCGCTGGCCTGTGAACAAAAGAGTCACTGGTTTGATTCCCAGTCAGGGCACATGCTTGGGTTGTGGGCCAGGTCCCCAGTTGGGGCACATGACAGGCAATCACACAGTGACATTTCTCTCCATCTCTTTCTCCCTCCCTTCCACTCTCTCTAAAAGTAAATAAATAAAATCTTTTAAAAAATAAAAACATTTTTTTAAATCACAAAAAAATCATCACAATTTTGTAGATGATATTTCACTTTTTCTAAATCACTAATCCATTTGGAATTCACTTTGGCATATGAAATATGATCTATATTATATGCATATATAATGGGTATATAGAAATGGGTATTATATGACATTATATATATCAATATATGACATATATAATATATAAATAATTTGAACCCCCAGAATACAAATCATTCAGCCCAATAGAATGTGTTAGTCACTATTTTCTTGACTGATGCCTACTCTATCATATAGTAAATTCTTTTTTTTTTAATATTTTATTTCTTTATTTTTAGAAAAAGAGGAAGGGAAGGAGAAAGAGAGGGAGAGAAACATCAATGTGTGGTTGCCTCTCACATGGCCCCCACTGGGGACCTGGCCTGCAACCCAGGCATGTGCCCTGACTGGGAATCAAACCGTGACCCTTTGGTTCACAGCCCGCGCTCAATCCACTGAGCTACACCAGCCAGGGCAGTAAATTCTTAAATATACTAGCATATAGTTCTGGATTTTCTATTTTTCAATGAATTTATATCCACTTTTATGTCAGTACATTAAATTTAGTTTTAATTTAAAAATTATAAAAGCAAAACATGTTCACAAAAAAGTCAAAGCCCAGTTCTATCCAGTGTGATACGCCCACTGTTAAGTATCTTTTGCTTTCTTACAGATTCTGTGCCTATACAAGAAAAAATATGTATAATATAAACACTTACATCTCTTTTAAAAGATTTTTATTTATTCATTTTTAGAGAGAAGGCAAGAGAGCAAGAAAGAGAAGGAGAGAAACATCGATCGGCTGCCTGTTGTACTTGCCCAGGGGGCTGAACCCACAACCCAGGCAAGTGTCCAGACTGGAAATCGAACCAAGGACCCCTCCCGTGCCTTGTGGGACAACTCCCAACCAACTGAGCCACACTGGTCAGGACAACACATACATTTTTTTAAAAAATACAAATATGTTTACACTGCACTTTTTTCCTTCTTTTTACTCTTTTTTTTTAATTAAAATATATTTTGGACTACTTTCCAGATCAGTACCGTGGACCCCCATTCATTCTTTTAAATGGCTTGTGGTGTTCCACAGAATGGATGGACCATAATTTCACCAGTGTCCTATTTAAGCACCTTTATGCAATTTCTAGTTTCTTTCCCCAACACATTTAAAAGCATAGGTGCTTTACCATATTTTAACATTTGTTAAGGCAAGCCATGCTCCTTTTACAAAGTAGTACACCAAGCAGTTTATTTTTCAAAGTGGAAGTCATTTTCTAGTCACTTCTGCTGTGATGTTTGTTTTGAAAATGAGAATTGGTTCCAAAGCAATGGATACACCAGGCAACAATTAGAGCAGAATGTAGATTTTACCTTTCCTGACATACAATTTCATCTGCTGGAGACAGTAAACAAATGCAGAAAACCACCCATTTAAACCAAGCCATGCAGCAATACACCTCACAAACACATTTGCATACACTGCACAAACACATTTGTGTGCAATACACTGCACAAACACATTTGCATACACTGCAAACAGCTACCAGCTACATCAGCTCCCGGGGTGTATTATGAGTCACACCCATCCACATCTGGTGTTACAACTTTAGTAACATTCTCACCACCACTTTACAACAATTCACAAGCTAACACCATTCAATGCCCACTTCCACAAGCAAACTTTAGATCTTTTGCAAGATAAAATGTCCTATTTACCCTAGTACTCATGTATTTCTTTTTATTTAACACGTGCAAAATTGTGATAACGTTTTTTATTAACATCCTATCTTTTTCTTGTCACTAAGGGAGATTTTTAGTGTTGTGTCTCTGCAATAGTTTGATTTACAGAAAATATTTGGTCATTCAAATAACATGTATAAATACACACACACATACACATACACATACATACACATACTTGGTCTACCACAATTCCTTGCTCACAGCTTCCAAAATCCTTGGAATGTCTCAAGACTTGAGTGATAAAGATGTCTTTTGTTATGTTAACAATGTGACAGTTGGAAAGCGCCTAAGCTTGGGGGCTGGCTGCCAATGAAGCCCACTACATGATTAAAGGATTGAAACTTCCAGTACCACCCCCCACCTCCTCTGGTGAGAGGAGATGGGCTAGAGCTTGAATCAATCTGCCAATGGCCAATGTTTTAATCAATTATGACTTTGTAATGAAGCTTCTGTAGAAAAAATAAAAAAAAAAAAACGACAGGCTGCGGAGAGCTTCAGAGTTGAACACATGGAGATGTGAGGGGAGTGGGGCCTGGAGAGGGTGTGGAAGCATTCCATCCCACATACCTTGCCCTATGTACCTCTTCTATCTGGCTGTCCCTGAGTTACAGCCTTTTTTTTTTTACAGCAAACCGGGGATCTAACCCGTTCCTCAGAGTTCTGTGAGCCCCTCTAGCAAATTAATAAAAAGCAAGGAGGGAGTTTTGGGGAAGTTTTGTTTATAACGAGTTGGTCCGAATGCAGGTGTCAACCCAGATTAGCAATTGGCATTCTGAGTTGCAGGGGGTCGTTGGAACCTCTAATCTATACCCCTTGGTGAGAAGCACAGTTAAGAGGAGCTTCGGCTGGACACTGGTGGCTGAAGCATGTGGGGGTGGGGTGGGGGGAAGGGCAGCCTTGTAGGACAGAGACCTTAACCTGTGGGAGCTGATGCTATCTCCAAGTAGACAGGGTCAACGTCCAAATCTGTGGAGAATCTTAAATGAGTCACACAGAGGAGGCACCTGGAAGCAAGATCTCAACCGACTGAGATAAATGCTTCCTAGAACAAGAGTTTGCAGTTCCTTCCATACATTTTGAGATTAAGGAGGGAAGGTAAGAAAGATTACAAGAAGATAAGAGAAAACAAGGCAGGGATCAGATTACAGGTAAATTAAGATATTGTGCTTTCTTGAGGGTGTTTGCTTTAGAAG
Source organism: Anoura caudifer (assembly GCA_004027475.1). Lineage (NCBI taxonomy): Eukaryota > Metazoa > Chordata > Mammalia > Chiroptera > Phyllostomidae > Anoura > Anoura caudifer. The sequence continues at coordinate 17,368 of PVKU01011297.1, read as the reverse complement.
GAGGGGTGTGAAAGGGGGCATTTCAAAAGCATGTTAACCTAGATGCAAAGAAACAATGGAAGGAGCTTGCTTAAGGCAAAGATAAGCCTTTTAGAAAAGAAGTTATATTCCTGGGGTATAACTACCCACCCTGACCTTCACAGGTAGGAATTTACATTCAGCTCACCCTGTGAGGTTACTTTCCATAAAACCTCCTTTTTTTTCTGTTCACAACAGTGTCACATTGAATTGAGTTCTTGGACACCCTGCTGGTGACCAAGAATGGCTTGTTGGTGTGGGAACTCCCAATCAAGTAGGAACTGAATCTCAAAACACAACGTAGCCCCTAACCCTGTCTTACACATAAGCCATGTGGCTTTTATTGCACAATTTTGCAGAGCTGGGTGATTTTTAGAAATGCATATGTTGCTTATAGCAAAAATAACAGTATTGAGTTGCAAGAAAAATTTTGTTGAGGTTCTGAAAAGAATCACAATAAATTAATCAATTCATTTTAAAATGTGGACAAAAGGGGGGTTCTGTGGAAAGCGATCTGATCATAAATTCCTAACTGGGCAGGTCAGGGTGGGTAGTCATGCCCAAGGCCTATAACTTCTTTATTAAAAGGTTTTAAACCGGCCCTGTCCAACATTCTTGGATACGTAGGTTAACACACCTTTACAATGCCAGAAGTAATACCCTTGGTAGGGGGTAATAATCCACAAGAAAGCACAGAATCTTGTTAGCTATCCTGGAATCCAATCCCTGCCTTGCTTTCTCCCACATCCGTGTAATCTTCCTTATGTACCCTCCTTAATCTCAAGTGAATAGAGAAACTGCACAACTGTTATTCTCTGGAGTATTTGAGGTCTTGCTTCCTGGCATGTCGGTTTGGCGCAAATAAACACTTATAAAAATTTTCTGCAGCTTTGGACATTTCTTAGGTCAAGGAAAACTAATATTGTTTTTTAAAAAGATTTTATTTATTTATTTTTAGAGAGAGGGGGAAGGGAGGGAGAAAGAGAGGGAGAGAAAAATCGGATCTATTGCCTCTCACATGCACCTAACCTGGGACCTGGCCCACAACCCAGGCATGTACCCTGACTGGGTATCAAACTGGCAACCTTTTGGCTTGTGGGACAGCGTCCAAGCCACTGAGTCACACTGGTCAGGACATAACCTAATATTCTTAATATTTCATTTTTCTATCCAGAAACAGAAGATGTCTCTTTATTAAAGGCATTTTCTATTTCTCAATTAAGTTTTGGAATTTTTCTTAGGTCATATATATCTCTCATTGAGTTTATTTAAAAATGTTTCTTAGGATCATGCACAGGAAATCCTTTATTGTATTTTTAACTGGTTATTTATGGTGTACAAGATTGCTACTGATTTTTGTATCTTTCCCTTATCTGGGGAATACTTAGACATATGACCACCTCATCTGCAAGTAATATTTTTGTCTCTTTTCAAATATTTTATTTTATTTTTTTTTTACAGAGGGGAAAGGAAGGAGAAAGAGAGGGAGAGAAACATCAGTGTGTGCTTGCGTTGTGCACACCTCTTACTGGGAAACTGGCCCACAACCCAGGTATGTGCCCTGACTGGGATTCGAACCAGAGACCCTTTGGTTTCCAGGCCAGCACTCAATCCACTAAGCCACACCAGCCAGGGCTCTGCAGCTTTGGACATTTCTTAGGTCAATGAAAACTAATATTATTTTTTTTTAAAGATTTTATTTTTGGTCCTGGCTGGTGTAGCTCAGTGGCTTGAGCGCGGGCCTGTGAACCAAAGGATCGTGGTTCGATTCCCAGTCAGGGCACATGCCTGGGTTGCAGGCCAGTTCCCAGCAGGGGACGCACGAGAGGCAACCATACATTGATATTTCTCTCCCTCTCCCTCTCTCCTACACTTCCCCTCTAAAGATAAATAAATAAAATCTTTAAAAAAAGTTTTTTAAAAATCTATAAAAAAGATTTTATTTATTTATTTTTACAGAGGGGAGAAGGGAGGGAGAAAGAGAGGGAGAGAAAAACCGTATCTATTGATTTTCTTATTTCTGTTTCAAATCTTATTTCACTAGCCAGAACACCAGAGACCATATTAAATAATAATGACAATAACAGGCATCCTTATTTTATTTTCAATTTAAAAGGGACTAAGTATGGTGACTGGTTTGGGATCCTTTTTACCACATTAAGAAAATGTCCTATTTCCATTTTTAAAAACTTTGATTAGAAATGTATGTTGCAGCATTGTTCCACATAAGCAGTTTTCTTTTATTTTCCATTTTCTTTTGTTTGTCATTACATTAACCACAACATTCCAAACCTCTAGGCTTTTGCCCATGCTGTGTCTCTTATCTGAAATGCCCATCCTTTCTCAGCTTCAAAATGCCAACTCATATTTTAAGACCATATTACACAGCTTTATTACAAGTGACAGAAATTGCCCTGGCTGGTGTAGCTCAGTGGATTGAACGCGGGCCTGTGAACCAAACTGTGAACCAAAGGATTGAGGTTCAATTCCCAGTCAAGGTACATGCCTGGGTTGCAAGCCAGTTCCTGGCAAGGGATGCATGAGAGGCAACCATACATTGATATTTCTCTCCCTCTCTCTCCTTCCCTTCCCCTCTAAAGATAAATAAATTTTTAAAAGTTTAAAAAATATTTTAAGAAAAACAAGTGACAGAAATCTTATAAAACTAGTATAAACAAAAAAGGGAATATTTTTGTTCATATAACTGGGAAGTGCAAGAAAAGATCTAACTTTAAGAACCAGGTTCAAACTATGTCATCAGGGCTATGTCTCTGCAGGCTCTGTTTCTCTCTGCTTATCTCCTGCCACAGGTTCTCTTCATGTGGTAACTTGTGAGAATGTGTATGTGCATAGGTTCTTGTGAGAACCTATGTGTGTGTATATATAATATCCTTACAACTGTGATCCAAGAAAGACCCTCAAGATCCCAGTGTTTTTGTCCATATATCAATTTCTTTTTCTAATTTTTTAAAAAAGATTGTATTTATTTATTTTTAGAGAGAGGGGAAGGAAGGGAGAAAGAAGGAGAGAAACATCAATGTGTGGTTGTCTCTCCCATGCCCCCAACTGGGGACTTGGCCTTGTCCTCACTGCAAATCGAACCCATGACCCTTTGGTTCACAGGCCGGCACTCAACCAACTGAGCCACATCAGCCAGGGCCATGTAGCAATTTCATATGATGAGTCTGTCTGTCCCTACTTAAGACCTGTCCACACCAGGGTTATGGGTACCATGAATGGTCAAGCATGGATCATGTGCCCACCGTTGCACTCAAGGGTAGAGTGGAACTCTTATGCACCATCCCAAGAGAACTGTACATGACAGAGAGGGGCAGGTATCCACAGGTCAGAACAGGCAGATGTCTGCTGTTAGAGAGTGAAACTCTTTTCTCTTCCTGCCTCCTCACTACTCTTTAGGAAGAAAATTGAATAACCTGACTATGAAAGAAGGTACTAAGAATATATGGCTCAGATTTTCCTGGGTCCCCATTTACAAAGCCACCCTGCCTGCAGAGAGCGTCCAATCTAATTTGCACTCTGTGAGGGTCACATAGGTTGCTCAACTAGGTTCAGTCTCTCTAATCCAGGGTAGAAGGTATTTAAAAGACCCACTTGGCCACAAAGCTAAAACTACATCTACTCAACAGCTTCATCAGTAAGAATGCTGAATTGGTTAGGAACTATGAAGAGGGAAAAGCCAACATTGTCTACCGACTCCTTAAAACCTTAACATCTACCACAAAGTGTGGTCTCAAATGTCACTTCAGTGAAGCCTTCCTCCTATTCCTCAAATAGTGTTAATCTCTTGTTCTTCTGTTTATACACGTAACACAGTACTTCTTACATAAAAGAACAATCGTGTTCACATTTTTTTTTTGTTTCCCCCTCTAGGCAGGCCTTCTCAAATATAGAGACTATTTTATTCCTCTTAGTATTTTGCTAAGTTGCTGATCTTTATGAGGGGGAAAAAAAAGAGGCTCACTGTTAGTTCCATTATTTCAATTTTTCTCATAGAACACCATCTTTCTGGTAACCTCAAACATTATAATAAGATTAAGTGAATCTGTTTTCTTTACATCGGTTATATTCCAGATGTGAAGATTAGCCCATTGGCTCTGAGAATTACTCTGTGCTCTTCCTTACATTAGGAAAGGTATTCAGGTTTCCTTGATAAAAACTTGAGGGATGGCCTTGTCTCATAATTAATATACGATACTTCGTCTTGAATCTATTCCTAACTGTTGGGGCTTCACTGTCCCGAAGCAGGAACTAAGCGCGGGTATAGATTTGAGAAAGAGGAGGAGCGGGCAGCAATGCGCCACCCTGTGAACTGTATGTAGCCTATCCCACTGGTGACTCCGGTGCTCAGGCTCCATTACTTTATGCTCTGAGGGAGTCTCTGTGATATTGTGATTCGTAAGAAGAAACATATATATTTGATCTTCATTTCTCTTCTGGCACAGAGCTTCAAAAATTCTTGGAATCTCCTAAGTGATGAGACCGATAAAGGCGTCTTTGTTATGTTAATGAGATGACTTATGGATCTCACCTAAGCCTGGGGATTGGTTGCCAGGAGAAGCAACCACGTGTTTAGAAGGTTGGAATTTTCAGTCCTACCCCTTGACCTATGAGGAGAGGAAGGGGCTGAGGGTGAAAGGTAAATCAATCAGCAGCGGCCGGTCATTTAATCAGTCACACCTATATACTGAAGCCACCATAAAAACCCAAAACAACAGGTTTTAAAGAGCTTTCAGATTAGTGAACACGTGGAGATTTTGGGGAGAGCAGCACACTTGGTGGGGGAATGGGAGCGCCATGCCCTTCCCCTGGTCATTCCCTGTGCATCTCTTCCATCTGGCTATCCCTGAGTTATAGCCCTTTATAATAAACCAGTGATCTAGTAAGTAAAATGTTTCTCTGAGTTCTGTAATCCACTCTAGCAAGTTAATTGAACTCAAGGAGAGGGTTGTTGGAACCTCCAGTCTAGGGCTGGTAGGTCAGAAGCACAGGTGACTCCCCGGACTCAGAATTAGTGTCTGAAATGGCACAGCAGGGCAGTCTTGTATGACTGGGCCTGTGAGATCTGATGCCATCTCCAGATAGATAGTGTCACAACGGTGTTGAACAGCTGTTGTCCAAGAATTGCTTGGTGATGTGGGGACAATCCCACACACATTGTAACTGGGTGCAGAATATTAGTATGGAACTGTATGTACCTGTCAAGCACAGGTAGGTCAGGGAAAGGGCCGCTGTAAATTTCAATGGACATAGGAAGGTCTATAATCTATGCTCATAACCCTATTCCTAAGTGAGAAAATATGGCCAAAACTCACCTCAAAAGGGGCTTGAATTTTTCATGGAGACCTCAATCATATTTTCCTTAGACATCGATGCATTTCCTGTTATTTGATCACCTTTTCTTCTTTTTAAAAGATTTTATTTATTTATTTTTAGAGAAATAGGAAAGGAAGGAGACAGAAAGGGAGGGAAACATCAATGTGTGGTTGCCTCTTGCGTGCCCCCTACTGGGGGCCGGGCCGGCAACCCGGGCATGTGCCCTAAACTGGGAATGGAACCAGCGACCCTTTGGTTCGCAGCCCACATTCAATCCACTGAGCTACACCAGCCAGGGCAGAAGGTAGGATTTTAAAAAAATATTTTATTTATTTATTTTTAGAGAGAGGGGAAATGAGGGAGAAAGAGAAGGAGAGAAACATCAATGTGTGGTTGCCTCTCACGTGCCCCCTACTGGGGACCGGGCCCACAACCCAGGCATGTGTGCTAACTGGGAATCGAACCAGTAACTCTGGTTCGCAGGCAGGAGCTCAATCCACTGAGCCACATCAGCCTGGGCAGAAGGTAAGATTTAATGGTAATATATATTTAAAAACTCATATATTCAGCCCTGACTTGTGTGGCTCGGTGAGTTGAGTGTCATCCCGAAAACCAAAAGATCTCCAGTTCAATTCCCTGTCAGAGCACATGCCTGGCTTATAAGCCAGAGCCAGGTCCCTGGTTGGGGGCAACCGATCAATGTTTCTCTTGCTCTCTTTCTCCCTCCCTTCTCCTTTCTCTAAAAATAAATAAATAAAATCTTTTTAAAAAAGTCATATATTGAGTTTAAAAAGCTGATCTCAAAGGGATAATACGGACTGAACTAACTTAAAATGATATGAAGTACATCTGGAAGTATTCTATTCACTGATAACAAGTTCTAAATGGGTCAACAATTGAAGTGTATTAGTTTTCCGTGGCTGTGTAACAAATTACCACAAGTTTAGCAACTTAGAACAATTCCATTTATTATCTCATAGTTTCTGTGGGTCAGAAGTCCCAGCACATATTAGCTCGGTCCTCTGTTTGGGATCTCACCAGGCTAAAATCAAAATAAAGGCCAGGGTTGGGGTCTCATCTACAGTTTGGGATGCTCTTCCAAGGTCACATACTTGTTGGCAAAGTTCAGTTTTCTGGTTGTGGGACTGAGACTCAGCTCCTAAGAGGCCATCAGCAGCTCCCTGCCACATGGTCCTCCACACAGACAGTTTATTGCATAGTAGTTTGCTTCTTCATGGCTAGCAGGAGAGTTTCTCTCATCACAGTCTGTTGGGATACAGTCTTATATCATCTAATGTAATCATGAGAGTAATACACCATTACCTTTGCTATAGAGTATGGATTGCAAGTCAGTCACAGATTCTACTGTGCTCAAGGAGGGAATTGTACAGGATGGGATAAACTGGGGGTCATTTTAGGATATGTCTACCACAGCAAGACAGGTGCTAAATGTGGTAAAAGAAGTAGAGTATCTGTATCATTCATTCAAACAACATTACAGGTGACCTACAATGGGCAAGGAACTATGTTAGGCATACAAAGGCGATATAAAGATAAAGAAAACATCATCCCTGCCCTGGCTGGTGTGGCTCAGTGGATTGAGTGCTGGCCTGCGAACCAAAGGATCACTGGTTTGATTCCCGGTCAGGGCACATACGTGAGTTGTGGGCCAAGTCCCCAGTGGGGGGCCTTGTGAGAGGCAACCAGTCAATGTATCTCTTGCTCATTGACCCTTCTCTCCCTCTCTTTCTTCCTCCCTTTCCCTCTCTCTAAAAAATAAATAAAATCTAAAAAGAAAAAGAAAAAGAAAGTATCATCCCTGTCCTTGAGGACAAACAGGTGACTATCTAGAAAAAAAGTAAGTTGAATTCATAGATAAGTTGGATCTTACACCAAAATAAATTCCATGTGGATAAAAAATTAAATATAAAAATGAAACCATAATTAATGGTACTAGGAAGAATAATGGAATTTTTTATTATCTCAGAGTAGGGAGGTGTGATGCCCTTCTAAGTATGACTCAAATCTAGAAGTCATGTAAGAAAATGTTGATAAATTTGGTTACATAAAAATAAATTCTAGCCCTGGCTGGTGTAGCTCAGTGGATTGAGCTCTGGCCTGTGAACCAAAGAGTTACCAGTTCGATTCCCAGTCAGGGCTCATGTCTGGGTTGCAAGCCAGGTCCCCAAGTGGGGGCACATGAGAGGCAACCACACATTGATGTTTCTCTCCCTCACTTTCTCCCTCCACTCCCCTCTGTCTAAAAATAATAAATAAATAAAATCTTTAAAAAAATAAATTCTAAATGACAAAATCCAAAAAAATTAAAATCACAGAACATACTGAAGGAAACAATTTTCAATTCATATGGCAAAGGTCTACTTTTACTAATAAAGAACACCTACAATTCAATAAGGGAAAGACCATCATCCCAATGTTAAAACAAATGAAAGATATAAATAGAGCAAAGGAAAAGGATGCTCATAAGCATATAAATGGTTCTTAATTTCACTCACAGCATGAAACATATTAATTAAAACTACATTTAAAATCATTATAGAATTGTATACTTGAAACTTATACATTGGTGCCTCAGTACTCATTGTCAATTCCTTCTGGAACTTGTGATAAGTGCTGAAACTGACAAGTCCTGAGCAGGCACTGAGAGATGAAATTTTTGCTCATCCAAATGCAACGAGTACAAGGTTTGACAAGTTCTGAAGTTGACAAGTACCAAGGTATGACTGTATATGGTATTAATCGATGTCACTCCAATAAATTTAATAAAAAAGAAAAATAATTCAAAGTTATGGCCTCAAAATTATGTACTGAAGTCAATGTCTTTATTTTGGTTATTTATTGATTTAGTGCAAAATGTTTCAATCAGAAATTCAAGAGCCCTGATCTTTTTAGCAGTGATCAACAGAAAATGCTAAGGAGTTTTGCTATTCTGTCTGTCTGAACTTATTGCTCTTTTTAAAAAAGAAATATTGTAAAAAAATTCATCTTTCAATTACAGTTGACATTCACTATTGGTTTCAAGTGTATAGTATAGTGGTTAGACATTTAAATAACTTACAAATAATCCCCCCAATAAGTCTAGTACCTCACATAGTTATTACAATATTATTTTTTGAAAGATTTTACTTATTCATTTCTAGAGAGAAGGAAAGGGAGGGAGAAAGATAGGGAGAGAAACATTGATGTGTGAGAGATACATCAATTGGTTGCTTCTCTCATGCCCTCAGCTGGGGGCCTGGCCCGCAGCCCAGGCATGTGCCCTTACTGGGAATCTAACCAGCATCCCTTCGGTTTACAGGCCAGTGCTCAACCCACTGAGTCACACTGGTGAGGGCTCATGTCAATCATTTTTGACCTACAAAGTTTCTGTTGAGAAATCAGCTGACAGTATTATGGAAGCTCCCTCATAAATAACCAACTGCTTTCGTCTTGCTGCCATTTAAGACTCTCTCTTTGTCATAACCTTTGATATTTTAATTATGATGTGTCTTGGGGCGGGCCTCTTTGAGTTGGTCTGTGGTTCCTAGATTTGTATGACTATTTCCCTTGCCAAGTACGGAAGTTTTCAGTCTTTATTTATTTTTTTTTGAATAAGTTTTCAATTATTTTCTCTCTTCTCCTCCTGGTACCCCTATGATGTGAATGTTATTATGCTTGATGTTGTCCCAGAGGCCCCTCAAACTATCTTTGTTTATTGATTCTTCTTTCTTTTTGCTGTTCTGATTGGGTGTTTTCTGCTTCCTTGTCTTCCACATCACTGATTTAATCCACTCCTTCATCTAATCTGCTATTGATTCCATCTAGTATATTCTTCATTTTTGTTAATATATACTTCATTTCTGTCTGGTTCTTTTTATGGTCTCTATTTCCTTTTTTATGTTTCCTATGTCTTTGCTGAAGTTCTCACTGAGTTCATCCATTCTTCCCTAAAGTTCATTGAGCGTCCTTGTAACTAGTGTTTTGAACTCTGCATCTGGTAGATTGCTTGCCTCTATTTTGCTTAGTTCTTTTTCTGGAGTTTTGTCCTATTTTTGCATTTAGACACATTTATTTGTGCCCTCATTTTTGGCTGCTTCCGTATATTTCTTTCTCTATATTGGGTAGATTTTCTATGTCTCCCACCCAGTCTTGGCTGGGTGGCCTTCTGTAGTAGGTGTCCTGTGGGAGCCAGTGATGCAGTCTTCTGGGTCACCTGAGCCGGGTGCTCCAGGGATACCCTTGTGTGGGTTGTATGCACCCTCCTGTTGTTGTTGAGCCTTGACTGCTGTAAGCATGTCAGTGAGTGAGATTGACCCTCAGGCTGACTGGCTGTGAAGGCTGACCATGACAGCAGTGGATGAGCCATTGTGCAGGGACTGACCCCATGAAGCAGGGTTCACTTTAGTGGGGCTCTGTTACAGACTGCCAAGTCCACCTTTTGGGTGTGTTATTTGTGGTGCTAATTGAGTGGTGCTCTGGTGTGGACTGAAGCAAGCTCCCAGGTATGGGAGCCTCTTGGGAGGGGCTCTGGTGCAGGCCCAGGGCAGCCGCCCTCTTCGCCTGTCCCAGGGCCACCCAATAGGAGTGATTGCTTCGTAGTTGCCTGTGCCAGGCTTACAACCACTTAGCAAGAGGTAAGGTCAGTTGCTGCTTGTTTGGATTTTGTGGACCTTTGAGAGTTTTTAGAAAGGTCCACAGCATGGTCGGAGTCCAACTTCGTGTAAGGAACAGCCACTGAGAGAGGTTTGTGCTGGTGTGCAAGTTGGGTGGGGTAGAGTCTCAGTGAATTACCAGGGCAGGGTGAGTGCTGTTAGTCAAATTAACAGACAGCTCAGATTCGGTGCCTGCCAGTACTTCTGTCCAAGTGAGAGCTGCCTCCCCAGCCCTGGCTCTGAAGCCAGACAATTCCGTTCCTTCCTGTATGTCCTTGTCACTTTTCAGGTTGCTGTCCCTTTGCTGGAGCTGAGGGCAAATGTTTGTGAGCCAGTGAGTTTGTGCTTGGGTCTTTAAGAGGTTGCCTGCCTGGGTCCACAGCAGCCCTCCATCTTACCCCTACAGGAACCCCACTGATATTCACAGCCAGATATTGTGGGGGACTCCTCTTCCCAGCCCTGGGAGCCTGGGCTGGTGGGCCTGGTGCGTGGGTGGGACCCCTCACTCTTCAGGGGGACCTCCACAGCCGAGATATTCCTCCCAATACTTAACTGCCACACGTGGGTGTAGGACCAGCCTGTTCTGTACCTCTGCCCCTCCTACCCGTCTCGACATGGCTTCTTCTTTATATCCGTAGTTACAGAAGTTCTGTTCAGCTAGTCTTCATGTAGTTCGTAAGGGTGGTTGTTGTATCATTTAGTTCTAATTTTGATGTGACTGTGGGAGGAGGTGTGCACAGCATTTACCTATGCCACCGTTGTGACCAAAAGCTCACTATGTCTTTAAAGTGAGAAAACAAATCATGATAAATTTTTAAAAATTATTTTTCATGTAATAAGGTTAGCAAAGGAGAAAAATTTTTATACTGTCAGGGCCAGAGTACAAATAAATAGGTGCTTCCTTATATTACTGGTAGAAACCCTCAACAGAAAGCAACCTGGCAATATCAAGCAAAGATATTTATATTCATATTATTCTACTAACAATTGATATTTATCTTACATATATACTATCATATATAATGGGTTATTAATTACAGCACCATTTTTAATGGTAAAGTATTGAAAATAACCTAGCCCTGGCTGGTGTGGCTGAGTGGATTGAGTGCCAGCCTGTGAACCAAAGGGCCACCAGTTCGATTCCCAGTCAGGACACATGCCTGGGTTGCAGGCCAGGTCCCCAGTAAGGGGGCACGTGAAAGGCAACCACACATTGATGTTTCTCTCCCTCTCTTTCTCTCTCCCTTCCCCTCTGTCTAAAAAAAATAAAATCTTTTAAAAAATATAAATAAATAAAGAAAGAAAGAAAGAAAGAAAGAAAGAAAGAAAGAAAGAAATAAAATAACCTAAATGTCAATCAGTATGGAACTGGTTGAATGAAATGTGGTCCTTTCAGTGGAATACAAGGTAGTTATATAAAAGATGAAAGAGGTTTCATTTCCAAATAGCAATGTGGGGAGTTCTGCAGATACATTCCCAAAGGAAATATCTATACCTGGTGAAATTCTTTTTTAAACACACAACCATTTAAACTCTCTGGAATTTCTCCTAAGGGCATAGAACAAAGCTTTAAAATAACATTCATTCAAGATCATCTAAATGAGTAGGGCCAGTACGAGCCCGTGACACTTGAGCAACAGCCCACAACCTCCCCCACCCCTGTTCAGCATGGCTGAAGCTCCACCCCTGGCAGATGTGGCCAAGAACACAGGACATTCTCTTCTTTCAGGTGCCAAAGTTTATTGTGTTTCCCAGGGTGGGGCAGGCCTCCAGCATTTCTCAACACCACTTGCTCTAGGAGCAGAAGCTGAATTCCTGGTGATTGAGGATAAGAGATTGAGGGCTCCCTTCTTCTACCCAGCCCACAATCATAGAAAGGATGCTCTACTCAAGGTGTAGCAGAAAAAAGATATTGCAGCCCTGAAAGCCCTTGCTCAGCTAACTTGCAGAACATAGATTTCACACGGGCAAGCTAAGAAGACCAAAGGCTTCCAGACCTTTCTGGTGCTCTACTCATAAAACAGGGATGTTACTCAAAAGGCCACTGTCCTCGCCCCAATTTCCGGACTCAGAGTTAGCATAGGAGGAGAGGCAGTCTTCAAGAACTATAAAAAATCCAGTTAACATCATATTTAATGGTGAAAAACTGAATGCTTTCCATCCGTGGTCAGGAATAAGACAAGGATGATTATCCTCGCCACTTCTATTCAGCATTGGAAATTTGAGCTAGAACAATTAGGCAAGGAAAGGAAATAAGTTGCACCCAGATTGAAAAGGAAGAACTAAATGATCTCTACTTGCACATAACATGATCTTGCATGTAGAAAATTCTAATAAATCCACTCACAATCTGAAGAACTAATAAGAAGTTCAGCCAGGTTACAGGATACAAAATCAGTACACAAAAATCAATTGTACTTCTATACAGGAGCAATAAACAAACTGAAAGTAAAAATTTTTTTATTGTTGTTCAAGTACAGTTATCTCCATTTTCCCCCCACTCCAGCCACAACCACCTCCTTCCCCTGACCCCACCCCCCCTTGGTTTAGTCCATGTGACCTTTATAGTTGTTCCTGAAAACCCTCCCCCCCATTATCCCCTCCCACCTCCCCTCTGGGTACTGTTAGTTGTTCTTAATTTCAATGCCTCTGGGTATATTTTGCTTCCCTGTTTGTTTTGTTAATTAGGTTCCACTTATAGGTGAGAGCATATGTATTTGTCTTTCATCACCTGGCTTATTTCGCTTAGCATGATGCTCTCCAGTACCATCCTTGCTGTTGCAAAGGGTAGGAGTTCCTTCTTTCTTTCTGCTGCATATTATTCCATTGTGTAAATGTACCATAGTTTTTTGATCCATTCATTTACTAATGGGCACTTAGGTTGTTTCCAGCACTTGGCTATTGTAAATTGTGCTGCTTTGAACATTGGGATGCATAGGTTCTTTTGGATTGGAGTTTCAGGGTTCTTAGGGTATAATCCCACCAGTGGAATTGCCAGGTTAAAAGGCAGTTCCATTTTTAGTTTTCTGAGGAAATTCCATACTGTTTTCCACAGCGGCTGTACCAGTCTGCATTCCCACCAACAGTGCACTAGGGTTCCCTTTTCTCCACATCCTCACCAGCACTTGTTTGTTGGTTTGGTTATGATGGCCATTCTGACAGGTGTGAAGTGGTATCTCATTGTGGTTTTAATGTGCATCTCTCTGATGGCTAGTGATGCTGAGCATCTTTTCATGTGTCCCTGGATCCTCTACATATCCTCCTTGGAGAAGTGTCTGTTCACGCAAAAAAATGAAACTCGATCACCAAATTACACCATACACAAAAATAAACGCAAGATGGATTAAAGACTTAAATATAAGTTGTGACAACATAAAAGTCCTAGAGGAGAATATAGGCAGGAAAATCTCAGATATTCCATGCAACAATATTTTCACCGATATGTTCCCTAGAGCAAGGGACATAAAGGAAAGAATAAACAAATGGGATACCATCAAAATAAAAAGCTTCTGTTCAGCTAAAGAAAACAGCATTAAAATGAAAAGAGAACCAACTGTATGGGAAAACGTATTTGCCAATGATACCTCAGACAAGGGTTTGATCTCCAAAATATATAAAGAACTCACATGACTCTGCTTCAGGAAGACAAACAACCCAATGAAAAAATGGGCAAAGGACTTGAAAGTAAATTTTTCAAAAAATTGTATTTATAACAACACAGAAAATGAAATATTTAGTAATAAATTCATCAAAAGAGGTGCAAAACTTACACTCTGAGATCTACAAAATATTTTTTACTCTTTTTTTAATTTTTTTTATTTTAGTTGTTCTTGTACAGTTTTCTGTCTTTTGCTCCCATTCCAGCCCACCGCCCCAGCTCTCCCCTCCCCCCTCCCATTTCCACCCCCGCTAGTTTTGTCCATGTGACCTTTATACTTGTTGCTCCAAACTCTTCCCCTTTACCCCTGAAATTCCCTCCCCTCTCCCCTCTGGAGACTATCAACCCCTTCTCAATTTCAGTGTCTTTGGTTATATTGTGCTTGTTTGTTTGTTCTGTTGATTAGGTTCCTGTTAAAGGTGAGATCATATGATATTTGTCCTTCACTGCCTGGCTTATTTCACTTAGCATAATGCTCTCCAGCTCCATCCATGCTGTCGCGAAGGGTAGGAGTTCTTCTTTCTTTCTGCTGCATAGAATTCCACTCTACAAAATATTTTTGAAAATAATTAAAAGAGGCCTAAAACATGGATAGATATTCCATGTTTATGAATCAGATGGAATAAAATTGAGAGTCCAGAAATATGCATAAAGCTTTACATTTATGGTCAACTGATTTTTGGCAAGGGTGCCAAGATCATTCAATGAGACAGAATAATCTCTTCAACAAATTGTTGTGGAACACCTAGATATTCTAATGCAAAAGACTGTCTTTGGACTCCTATCTGACACTGTATACAAATTTAACTTGAAAATAGATCAAAGACCTACATGTAAGCACTAACAATATAAAACTCTCGTAAGAAAACATAGGTGTAGGTGAGGCGGTAGACCGTGTGTACAGAGCTGGCTGAACAGGAAACTGAGACTCAGAGCTGACTGTGGATTATGGCGGGGGTTGCCACTGCTGGGGGGATCTCCCAGTCTCACATAAGAGTTTGTTGGAAAGTGAAGCTAGAGCTGAGCAAATAAGCTGCATTGTTACCTATCTGACCACCCCCTGCCCCACAGGCAGCACCTGCAGCACAGCAAAGAGGGTTGCCCTGCTCTGGCAAACACCTAAGGCCCCACCCCCTTACAACTGAACAGCTGAGCCCAGACAAAGAAATGTGGCCCAAATGAAAGAACAGATCAAAACTCCAGAAAAAGAGTTAAGTGATGAGGAGATAGCCAGCCTATCTGATGCAGAGTTTAAAACACTGGTAATTAGGATGTTCACAGAACTGATTGAGCTTGGTCACAAAATGAAGGAACAAATGAAGAATACCCAAAGTGAAATAAAGGAGAATATTCAGGGAACCAACAGTGATGGGAAGGAAGCCAGGACTCAATTATTTGGAACAAAAGGAAGAAATAAACATCCAACTGGAGCAAAATGAAGAAACAAGAATTCAAAAAAAATGAGGAGAGGCTTAGGAACCTCTGGGATAACTTTAAACATTCCAATATCTGAATTATAGGGGTGCCAGAAGGAGAAGAACTAGAGCAAGAAATTGAAAACTTATTTGAACAAATAATGAAGGAAAACTTCCCCAATCTGGTGAAGGAAATAGACTTCCAGGAAGTTCAGGAAATCCAGAGTCCCAAAGAAATTGGACCCAGAGAACAACATACCAAAGCACATCGTAATTACATTACCCAAGATGAAAGACAGAGAATCCTAAAAGCAGCATGAGGAAAGGAGAGAGTTATCTACAAGGGAATGCCCATAAGACTGTCAGCTGATTTCTCAAAAGAGACCTTGCAGGCAAAAAGGGACTGGAAAGAAGTATTCCAAGTCATGAAAGGCAAGGCCCTACACCCAAGATGACTCTATCCAGCAAAGCTCTCATTTAGAATGGAGGGGAAGATAAAGTGCTTCCAAGATAAGGTCAAGTTAAAGGAGTTCATCATCACCAAGCCCTCATTATATGAAATGTTAAAGGGACTTATCTAAGAAATTGAAGAAGATCAAAAACTATGAACAGTAAAATGACAACAAAGTCACAACTATCAACAATTGAACCTAAAAAAAACCAACAATGAAAACAAATGCTAAGCAAACAACTGGAACAGGAATAGAATCAGAGAAATGGAGATCACATGGAGGATTATCAGTGGGGAGGGGGTGGGGGGGAAATGGAGGAAAAGGTACAGGGAAGAAGCATAATTGGTAGGCATAAAATAGATGGGGAGAAGTTAAGAATGGTATAGAAACAGAGGACTTAAAGAACTTAAATGTACAACCCATGGACATGAACTAAGGCGGGGGGGAATGCTGGAGGGTTAGGGGGTACAGGGCAGAGGGGGGATAAGGGGGGAAAATAGAGCCATGACTTGTGTGGCTGAATGGATTGAGCTGTGCCCTGTGAACCAAACAGTTGCCAGTTTGATTCCCAGTCAGGGCACATGCCTGGTTTCTAGGCTGGGTCCCCAGTAAGGGGCATGTGAGAGGCAACCACACGTTGATGTTTCTCTCCCTCTCTTTCTCCGTCCCTTCCCCTCTGTCTAAAAATAAATAAATAAAATATGTTAAAAAGGGGGATTGGAAAAACTGTAATAGCATAATCAATAAAATATACTTAAAAAAAGAAAACAGAAAACATAAGTGCAAATATTCATGACCTTGCATTTGGCAGTGGATTCTTAGATATCATACCAAAAGCATGAGCAACAGATTTAGCAACAATAGATGAATCAGCTGTTTCACTAGGGGCTCACCAAGATGGGGTGATTTGCACCAAGACTGTTATCACTAAGCTTGGTGCTTGGTCATCAACATGCGCCTGAGCAAAGACTTCCACACCAACAAGCACGTGTGCGAGGGGATCACCATTATCTCCAGCAAGAAGCTCTGTAGCAAGATAGCAGACTGTGTTACACATCTGATGAAGTGGATTCAGAGAGGCCCCATCAAGCTGCAGGAAGAGGAGAGAGAGGGGAGAGATAATTATGTTCCTGAGGTCTCAGTCCTGACAAGGAGATCTCTGCAGTTGTTTCTGACACTTTGGCAGCCTGTTCAACCTGTAGGTCACTCAGCCTACAGCTGGGATGAATTTCAAAACACCATGTGGAGCCATTTGAATCTTTCTGCTGTGCTGTAATATTTTCAATAAACCATGGGCAGCCTTTAAAAAAAGAATAGATAAATCAGACTTCATAAAAATGAACAACTTTCATTCTTTTTTTTTATTCCCTATGCTGTGCTTTTTATCCCCATGACTATTTTTTAATTAAATTTTATTTTAATTGTTGTTCTTATACAGTTTTCTGTTTTCTACTCCCATCCCGTCCCTCCGCCCCAGCCCTCTCCAGCTCCCTTCCATTTCCACCCCCCCCCTAGCTTTTGTCCATATGTCTTTCATACTTGTTGCTCTAATCCCTTCCCCTTTTCCCTGGATATTCCTATCCCTCTCCTCTCTTGTTCTCAAATTCAGTGTCTTTGGTTATATTATGCTTGTTTGTTTGTTTTTTTTTTATTAGGTTCCTGTTAGAGGTGAGATCATATGGTATTTGTCTCTCACCTCCTGGCTTATTTCGCTTAGCATAATGCTCTCCAGTTCCATCCATGCTGTCGCGAAGGGTAGGAGCTCCTTCTTTCTTTCTGCTGCATAGAATTCCATTGTGTAAATGTACCATAGTTTCTTGATCCATTCATTTACTGATG
>PVKU01011296.1:0-44541 GCA_004027475.1 Anoura caudifer | reverse complement strand
TATACATAGACACATACACACAAATGCATGTGTACACACGTACACAGGTCTATGCATATATGTATATAAATTCATATATGCATACATATATAACCACATATGCATATATAGACGTATATACTTTCCCCAAAAAAGAGACTGGCTATGCACATTGTTCTGCACTTGCTGTTTTTCATTTAAGAATAGATTAGCTCATTCATTCCTTTAGCACACATTCACTGTACCAGGCACAGCTGTAGCCACAGGTATAACTGGGAACAAAATATACACAAATTCTTATGCTCATGTAGCTTGTATTTTAGCTGGGGGTGACTGGGCAGAGGAGCAGGGTTAGGGGGAATTCAGTGTGTATTTGAGCATGGGATGGAGTTCACTTTTGTTCAAATGTGTGTTTGGAGGTGTGCTAGGGAGATAGGTTGCTAATGATGTACAGGATTAAGGGTCAGACCCCAAGCCTCTGAGGTGGTGGAAGCTCAAGCAATTTTCCCCAACCCCAGCCTTCCCCACTTGCCAGGTCTGAGGGTAGGGTGGAGGAATCTTCCTCCTGAATGGGAAATCTAGGAGGGGGCTTTAGAGATAGAGTGAGAAGTACTAGATTGATTGCAGCTATCCTCGATCTGGTCTCAGGCTCCTGTTTATAAATTAGGTGCAGTGCCTTCTCCCTTGGAAAGTAATTCTGAGGATTGAGGGATTCAGTGAATTCAGAGTGGGTAGTTAAAAGCTGTAGCGGTGAAGGTCACAGCCTATGCTTGTTGAGTACATTGGGCCAGGTACTGTTTTATGCTGTTCACCCTCCACAAAGAGCCTCTGAGGTTGGGGTTGTTGCACCCATTTTGGGTGAGAAAGCAGGCCCAGAACCTTTTACACAAGCACACACAGCCAGGAGGAGGCGGCTGGGTTTTAGTCATGTTGGACTCCATAGTTCAAGAAATAGGTACCTCAGGTTGGGTGTTGGGCAGCCATTAGTGTGTATCCTCCTGGTCTTATGGTCTCATTGCCCAATGAGGAGGTCCTGTCTGGATTCAGACAGTAAGTTCCCCTGCCCATCTGTCCTCCCTACCAGCTCGGAACCCAAGATCCTCTTCTCCTACAAATGCCAAGTGGATGAAACTGAGGAACCAGACATGCACCTGCCCCAGCCCTATGCTGTAACACGGTGGGAGGGTCCAGAGGCAGCAGGTGCTGCCAGCACACATTTCGACTCAGCCGGCGGGGTGTCCTACCTGGATGACATCGCTTCCATGCCCTGCCATACAGGCAGTATCAACAGCGTGGACAGTGAGCGCTGGAAGACTCTCAATGCCTGAATGCGGTTATTCTGGTTGGAAAGAGTGCTGGGGCCCATGGAGGGCAGATGGGAGAGGAGGCCAGGTAGCGCAGAGTCCCTGGAGGAGGAGGATAAGGTCATGAGACCTTGTGTGCGTGGCAGCTATGTGCAGGCCCTGTTCTTCCCACTGGGCCCCTAGTTCCCCTCAGCTACTTCTGCTCTAGCTGCCCCTCTTCCTTCTATCTGCCCTTGCCCTGTTCTGCAGCATGGCCCAGACTTTGATCTCCCAGGGCCAGGCTGGGCTAGACTAGCTGAGGGTACTTCTTTTCTCCCAAGGAGAAAGTCTGGGCACCTAGGACTGATCTGGCCCCCTCCCTACAGCACTTTGGCCTTCTTAAAGCCCACTCTGGCAGGTGGGCTGAAGAATGTATAGTTTCTTGATGTATTTTTTAATAAAAATGAAAAGGAGTAGAAGGTGTTGCTGTGGAGATTCTGCAGGAATATGGGGGCTGGTTCCTTTTAGGAGCTCAAGGGCCAGGGTGTTCAGATGTCCTGGCAGATCCCTCTGCATCCTGAGCCCAGGGAGGTTGAACCAAGGAACACTGCCAGCAGGTAGGCTCTACTGGCTGCTGGGAGGTGGAATGAAATCTGACCCTAGCCATCCCTGTTTAAGTGGAGGAGACAAATGTGGAAAAAGATTTGTGTTTCTGTGGGCTCTTTTGCTGCCCTGTTGAAGAGTGTAGGGGTTGTAATAAACTCTTTCGGTCCTGTCTTATCTCTCCTCCTTCTGCTCCATTGACTTGAACCAGCCACTCCTTCCTGCAGCTCCAGTTTTACCCTCTGTAAAAGGGAATAAGAAGCCTTGTCCTGCAGGGATTTTGTAAGGACTAGAGAATAGTGTGAATGACTGGCATTTGGGAATGTAACAGTAATGATAGTGTATTATTTTTAGCCTCTAGAACAGAGTTTGGCATGCAGTAGGCACTCAGAAGACAGGATACAGGGGGATGATATTCATAGTAAGAATGGATGCAATGAGGTAAAAATGGGGAAAGTCAGAGTAAAACAGTGGGTTGGGAAAATGAAAATAAGAGGAAGATTCCATGTGTCCATATTGCTGCTGGTGTAGCTAACTTTGGCTTCGAGTTGTTTGGCATCCAGAGGAAGAAGGGAGTTATAATTCTGAATTCCCACTGTCAGAAAGGAGGAGGTCTTAGCTGGGGCTAGGGGTATTGAGGGTCAGGCCTGGCACTCACCTTCACTGCTGCCCCTTTTCTCAGGAGTGTATGAGAGCACCAGCTCCAACACAGCTTGTGACAGTGGGGACAATGTGCCAGGCTCCCCAGGACCCTGGGCCCAGAGGGCTGACAGTGGCATGGGCATGGCAAGGGCAAAGGCACAGCTAGCTAGCTGGGCTCCTAGTTGAGGGGACCCCAGGGCTGCCAGAGGATCCTGGCAAGATTCTCCACTTGGTACACTTTGCTACAACCTCACAGCATTTGAAGAATCCTGTTGGGTGAGAAAAGAAAGCCTGCAAGTGTTGGAGGCCACATGGGGCAGGGGTGGGGGTTGACAGTCAAATCCAGAGCTGGGTTCAATATCGGGAGCCTTTGATGCTTACACAATCTAAGAGGTCATAGTGACAGCCTAGTTTACTCAGTGAGATTAATGAGTAAGCAGCCAAGTCCTCAGGGAGGTGTCAACAGCAAAAAAGAGGTAAGTTAGAAGCCTGCTACTTTTTTGTTCTGATTTTAAAGTTTGTTTCTTTAAGTAAGTAATACATGTAGGTGGCAAAAAAAGTTCATACAACAAGGGTTATACAGTAAGAGGTGAATCTCTGTGACTTTGACATTCAGTTTTCCACCCTGCCTCCCAGAGTCACTGTGAGGCCAGGGGTTGGTGGGTGGGAGTCTCTGTAGTCTTGTGGAAGTACATGTATGTGTGTGTGTATTACCCCTGGTCTGGGAAAGTAAATGTTCTGTAGCTTGTTTTCTCCACTTGATAATTGATGTGGTAGTGATCATTCACTTTGGCAGTGGCATGTGTCATTATGGATACATGGCAATTTATTTAACCAGTCCCCTCAGGATAGGCTTTTGTTTCTAATATACTTGGCAACAACAAAAATGCAGCAACAAAAATTCTCATAAATAAGCTTTTAGTAACTTGTGTAAGTATAATTGCTAGAACACAAAATCTTTTTTTTCTATTTTATTGATTATGCTATTACAGTTGTCCCATTTCCTCCCCTTCATTCCCCTCCACCCTGCACCCCCTCCCACCCACATTCCCCCCTTTAGTTCATGTCCACGTGTCATAAGTTCTTTAGCTTCTATATTTCCCATACTATTCTTGCCCTCCCCCTATTTTCTACCTACCATCTGTGCTACTTATTCTCTGTGCCTTTTCCCCCTCTCTCCTCCTCCCACTCCCCTGTTGCTAACCCTCCATGTGATCTCCATTTCTGTGGTTCTGTTCTTGTTCTAGTGGTTTGTTTAGTTTGCTTTTGTTTTAGGTGTGGTTGTTAATAATTGTGACTATGCTGTTATTTTACTGTATGTATTTTTTATCTTCTTTTTCCCAAATGAGTCCCTTTAACATTTCATATAATAAGGGCTTGGTGATGATGAACTCCTTTAACTTGACCTTATCTGAGAAGCACTTTATCTGCCCTTCCATTCTAAATGAAAGCTTTGCTGGATAGAGCAGTCTTGGATGTAGGTCCTTGCCTTTCATGACTTGGAATAGTTCTTTCCAGCCCCTTCTTGCCTGCAAGGTCTCTTTTGAGAAATCAGTTGACAGTCTGATGGGAACTCCTTTGTAGGTGACTGTCCCTTTATCCCTTGCTGCTTCTAGAATTGTCTCCTTCATTTTAATCTTGGCTGATGTTATTGTGATGAGCCTTGATGTGTTCCTCCTTGGATCCACCATCTTTGGGACTCTCTGAGCTTCCTGGACTTCTTTGAAGTCTATTTCCTTTGCCAGATTGGGGAAGTTCTCCTTTATTATTTGTTCAAATAACTTTTCCACTTGTTGCTCTTCCTCTTCCCTTCTGGTACCCCTATAATTCGGATGTTGGGATGTTTAAAGATGTCCTGGAGGTTCCTAAGCCTCTCCTCATTTTTCTGAATTCTTGTTTCTTCATTCTTTTCTGTTTGGTTGTTTCTTTTTTCCTTCTGGTCCACTCCATTAATTCGAGTCCCAGTTTTCTCCCTATCACTATTGGTTTCCTGTGCATTTTCCTTCATTTCACTTAGTGTAGCCTTCATTTGTTCCTCTAATTTGTGACCAAAATCAACCAATTCTGTGAGCATCCTGATCACCAGGGCTTTGAACTATGCATCTGATAGGTTGGCTACCTCTTGGTCTCTTAGGTGAATTGGCTTTGGGGCTTTGATCTGTTCTTCCACTTGAGCCATATTTTTTTTTGGGGGGGGGCCGTCTGGTCGCACCTGTTAAGTATGAGGGGCGGAGCCTTAGGTGTTCACCAAGGTGGGGCAGCCCAATTGCTGGGTTGTGATGCTGTGTGAGGGCGGGGTCAGAGAGGGAACAATGGTGCTTGCTGGGCTCTCCTATTTCAGTCCCTTCGGCCATTTCCCACAAGCAAATTGGGCCCTCCTGGTGCTACCTCCTGGGTGGGTGGGCCTGTGTACCCTCTAGGACCCTGTGGGTCTCCCCAACATACTCTCCTGTGATGCTGGGAGTCTCTCTCGGCACCTCAACCCCCACAAGTGTTTTCAATCGGTGCTTTTAGGCTTTATTTCCCTGAGCTGGGGCCCTGGGTTGCGCGGTCTGTCTCCCTGTTTTCGCCTGGTTTATCTGCTCGAGAATGTGTGTCCAAGTTCAGCCAGCTGCCTTGTGTGCCCGGGGTCCGAAAGCTGCTGCCTGCAGGTCGGGGTCTGCCAGCTACTGCTTGTGCACCTGGGACTGCCAACCACCTCTTTCTCTTGGCAGGATCCCTCTCCTTGGGCCACCGACTCTGCCCCTCCTACCGGTCTGGATGAATGGTTGTTGAACTTCCTTACAGTTCAATTTTCTGTCAGATCTGGTTTTTTTGTTTGTTTGTTTCTAAATCTTTGTTGTCCTTAATCTTGTTTGTGCAAGGAGGCACAGTATGTCCACCTACACCTCCATCTCGGCTGGAAGTTGCTAGAACACACAATCTTAATTAAATTGTTTTATTTAGTCTCACAGTCATCTGGCAGAGATTAATAAGTATTTTCCAATATGTACTCTCCTTTTCCTCCACTGTAGTAGAATCCCTGAGTTTTAGCTGGATACACAGCTGCCTGGAATAAAGACTGTATTTTCCAACTTTCCTTGCAGGTGGGTGTGGCCATATGACTAAGGTCTGGCCAATGGGATGTAAGTGTGAGTGCAACTTCCTCAGAAAGAGGGTAAGCCCTGTTGTTTCCTGCTAAACTGGGCTGTGGTTGCGGTGGCTGGAGTGTCGTGACCGTTTGAATCATGGTGTTATCTTGGCAATGTAAGCCTCCCATGACAGTGCAATAAGATAAAAGGAGCTCATGTCCCTGATATGTGGTGCATTCATTACAGCCCTGGGTTTCCTGCCTTCAGGTGATTTTCTGAACATGAGAGAGAAATACACATCTATCTTGTTTGAGTCACTTTGGATTTTTTTTCTTATAGTTGAACCAAATCTGAACCAATACACCTTTCATAAAGGCTGGACTAGTCTAGTTTTAACTCCTACGGGAACAGCCTGACCAACACTGTGTGCTGTTCAAATTTTCCAATCCTCCCGAGGAGCCCTATTGATGTCTGTTCTGCTTGGATCACATCTCGTGTGCTGTGCCTGGGTAGGAGCAGACATCATGTAGAAGAATGGCCAGGATGTGCGGGTTCTGGCAGCTGCAATATGATGATGGAGTTCACCAAATGTGGCCCAGTTTCCAGTCTTACCTCCTCAATGCTGCTGCTTGTGGGCTGTGGACCTTGGGTAAGTCAAATCCTTTCATAACCCTCAGTGTCCTCAGTGACATGAGGTAGCAGATGATTGGTTGCTACCTGAAATCCATTTTTTCCCCTTTAGTAACCACACCCTGATGTTTTGTGGGTCAGTGAAGCACCCAGGTAAAAGGTACCTCCATTACAGTCACTCGTGTAACTAAGTTCTGACCAATGGGATGTTAACAGAAGTAGGAGAGACATTTTAGTAGAGACTGCTTCAAAGGTGCTGACTCAGCTAGATGTACTCTTTTTGTCCTGCCTCTCTCCTTCCTGCTTTGTGGAATGCAGATATGATAACTGATTCTCCAGCAGTTATATTAGATGATGAGATGATTTTGGAAAGCTATTCAGCAAGAATGATCAAATACAGGGGTTCCCAACCCCCAGGCCAGACTGCTAGTGGTCCGTGGCCTGTTAGGAACCAGGCTGAACAGCAGGAGAGCAGCAGGCGAATGAGCTAAGCTTCTGTATTAACGGCCACTCCCCATGGCTTGCATTACCGCCTGAGCTCTGTCTCCTGTCAGATCAGTGGCAGCATTAGATTCTCATGGAGCATGAAACCCTACTGTGAACTGTGCATGTGGGGGATCCAGGTTGCATGCTCTGTATAAAAATCTAATGCCTGAGGCTGTGATGCTAATGCTGGGGAATGGCCACAAATACAGATTATCACCAGCAGAGAGGTTTGACTGCACAGAGACCATAATCAGTTGCTTGCAGACTCATCAAAGTCCTATCAGTGAGTGGCAAGTGACAATTAAGCTACATCTAGTGGCAGGCAAGCCTTCCCTCCACCCCAGTCCATGGAAAAAATTGTCTTCCATGCAACCAGTCCCTGATGCCAACAAGGTTGGAGACTGCTGATCACATAGATGGAACAATAGCTGTCCCTACTGGTGATGGTGATACTGTACCAGCATTAGATTGCTTCCAACAGACTTCTTTTACATGAGCAAACTATCTTGTTTACTTGTTTATGGCAAACCCAGTCCCAACTGAAACACGTGAGGATGATAGTATGCCTACCCCCATGGCCTTTTAAGGGAGACAGGATAATTAAAAAAAAAAAAAAAACACAAAAACTAATTGTGTCTTTTTCTTTCTGAATTTCACCCTTCTCCCATGTCAGCAGAAGTTTGGTTTAGGGCTTTCTTGCCCAAGGAACTTTGAAGCTGGTGAATGACTTCCTGACTTTGTTTTCAAATGCCTAGGGTTACAGAGGGCCCCAGGGGCTTATAGAAAGAAACAGGTGGGCACTCTCTTGGGAGTGAGGTCTGTGTGACCCAGAGCATTACTCTGTTCTGGCATGGTAATGGTAGAGCCGTGTCAAAACAGAGCCTCTGTTCCTGAGGACCTCCATGAGAAGAGTGCTTCTGCTATGCTGATCAGAACACATAAATGAATAAAAACTAAACCTTGTTCTTTAAGCTGTAATGTTTGGGGTTGTTTGTTGCTGCAGTATATCCTGCCTGATGCAAGGGTTAACAGAGATAGGCCACTTGGTACACAGTGTACCCCCAGTAGCACTGAGTGTGGAAGGTGTGAACTGGAGCTGGTGTCAAATCAGAGAGGAAGTCAGAGCCATCTGAAGGGGCCCTGTGTCAGAGTTGAAGGCTGTTGGTTGGTTATCCCAGGAGATAATGACAGTTGTTTGTCATCCAGAGGACTGTGGTCTTGGTATTTCTAAACACTCTATGTGGGTTACACAGTCCCTTACTATTAAGACAAACACTTCACAGATGAGGAAGCTGAGGCATAGAGAAATCCTATGGCTAGTGCAGGGTAAGGTTTCTCTATCCCCACGGCCAAGACTCAGAAACACCTCTGCAGAGGAAAGTTTTCCGGCTTTGCCTCTGGGGCTGCTGCAGGTGAGGAAACTGCAGGCACTTCACAGCCAGTCTGTGGATGCAGAGAAAACCCCCAAAGGATTGCCAGGGAGGGGATAGAGAACTTCCTGGCATTTATGGCAGAGTGGGGTTCAGAATGCACACCTTTTGGGCAAGGAGCGGACAACCCAATTCCAGTGCCAGCTCTGCCTTTCCCTCACATGTAACCTTGGCAGGGCCCCTTGTTTTCTCTGCCTTGGTTTCCCCACCTGTAATGTGGCACTGATCAGGCCTCTTAGGCCTCTGTGGAGCTTAACCCAATCCTGTGCAGGGACTGGCACAGAGCAGCTTCTCCATCTAGGGGGCTGCCTACTCTGTTTCTAAGCAGGACCTTGGCAAGGGTCCAGGTGGGGAATGCTGGGCTGCTGGTGGGAATGCTTGCATAATTGGTCCTGTGTATAAGGATGTACTGCAGGCCCCAAGTGTGGCCATTGTTTTATTTCTCATATTGTTGGGAGCTGGTGACTCAGCTGAACGTATCCAGCAAATCAAGACCCAGTCACTTGCTGTGAAGAATTTTTAAAGCTGCTTCAGTCAAGTGCTCACTAGGTGCTCTGGGACACCCTGGGATGCAAAATCAGTTCTGCTCTGGGCTGAAGGGCATTCTGGGGAAGACAGGCCTGATTCCAGGTGGAAAATGTGAGAGTCACCTAGGGCAGATGGCCCTCCTCTTGGGCTGGGCCCTCACACCGTGCCCTGCCCCTAGGGTTTGTGTGGGGTGACTGCCCTCTCTCCTAGTCATTCAAGCAGCCCTCCACCCTAAAAGGTGGCCTTCTGGTAGGCGTCTATGCTTGTCCTCACATTCTAATTTCAAACTTTGACTGTCATCACCCTCAAAAACACAAGGGCCCAAGGCTTGCTTTAAAATTTTTTAAATTAGAATTTAAATATTAGATTTCACATACATTTCCAGATATTTGGTTTCTCAAAAAAAAAAAAAAAAAAAAAAAAAGAAGAAGAAGAAGAAGAAGAAAAGAAAAGAAAAAGAAAAAAATCACAAGATTTAACAATCCCAAATTGAGACATTTTCTCCTTAATTCTGATAGGTCCCCTGGCCTGCACCAATTGTCTGTCTTCTGCCTGGCCACTATATGTATGAGAATTGAAATACTAGAGAAATTCTAATGGCACAGCATTGAAGTGACATCTAGGATTCGTCCCCACTGTGTCATTCCACAAACATTTCCTGAGCACCTATTGTTTGGTGGTCCAGACACAGCAATCAAGAAAACAAATTACAACCTCACATTGTTGTGTCCTTGTGACAGCTTAGTCTACTGACAACCCCATTCTCACTTTCATGGACTGGCCCTCCTGCATTCTCAGGGCCCCACCCTCCCCTAGCTTACCAGTGGTCCCAGGCCTAGCACAAGAAAGGCTGCAGTAATTGGCTCAGGGATGCAAGTGAGATTTGGGCCTAGCCAATCAGAATCATCAAGCTGCTGCTGGACTTTGAGAACAAGACTTTTTCTGCATAGTAGGCTGGGCTGGTGGAATGTTGTCTGAAACTGCTGTTATACCTTTGTTAACACCTTTCTGAGGATGAAGCCAGCCCAAAGTACAGCAGAGCCAAGACAGGGAACAAAGCACAGAAGCAAATATCCAGCTCCTGGACCCATCTGTGTCTGAGCGTGGTCTGCTGGGTTTCCAGGCACAGGAGCCAATGCAGCTCCTTTTTAGCCCAAGCCAGTCTGAATCAGGCTTCTGTGCCTTGTGACTAGAGGAGCCCTGATGAATGTGAATGAAGAGGGGGTTACACTGGGGAGATTCTTGGTGGCTGAAGGCATGGAGAAAGAGACCCAGGTCTGCCACAAGATCCATTTGCAATGGAAACTCTGGGTGGGCTTGATGGGCAGGGGGAAGCCAGTGTTAGTGAAATGAAGGGTGGAAGAGTAGAAAGATTTTGGTGGGTAGAGGAGCCTATGAGCAAAAGCTGCTAGAATCTGTTGATTTTAACAAGGCAGGACTCTTGGCATCTTAGTTCAAATGGAATCCAATGTCTTATTC
The DNA here is from genome assembly GCA_004027475.1 of Anoura caudifer. Lineage (NCBI taxonomy): Eukaryota > Metazoa > Chordata > Mammalia > Chiroptera > Phyllostomidae > Anoura > Anoura caudifer. The sequence goes on along the minus strand of PVKU01011296.1, from coordinate 34,410 downwards.
ATAATTTTTTTCTTTCTTGCAAACGGCAACAAGCTTCTTATGGTTTGATCCAGAAATTCTAGGAAATAATAGATGTTAGATTAATATTAGCTACAGAGTGAGAAATAATCACATATGACATTCCATCATGGGCCTCGGAACCTTAAAGGGGATGTAGATCCCATTTTACAGGACACAACAGCCAGGCCCAAAGGCTCTTTTGTACAAATAACCCTTCTAAGGACACTTTTGTATAGACAGAAAGTACAACAGGAGTTTACACTTTCACATCAGTCTCCACACTGAAGAGGTGAACATAAATACATTTTTTGGTGAACATTCTCAATTGCCCGCTTATTGGAACAAGCTTGTAATTCTGAAGTGTCTGTGTTTTTGCAGCTGTGGGGGAGTGGGAACATTTTCCTTCTTACCTTGCTGAGATTTCTTTTATCAGCATAGTAAAGGCTTACAGTTTTCAAGGCTTAATGCTGATGTTTTGTTATTTGGCAAGAACAGGAGTTAAAAAAAAAGGCAGGGTCAACAAGTTTGAACTGTAGACTGGAAAGGCAAAGAGCAGAAGAGGATTAGCAAGTAAGGGACTTGGGGCATCTGTTGCCTGCATCCATGGTGAGAAACAGCAGGCTCTGAGTGTGCTTTGAGGAGCAGTCACTATCTGTGGATACATCCCTACCCAAGGTGCTTAAATACAGAGATTATTTTCCCCTGATGAAGTGAGGTCAGGAGGCAGCAATCCAGGGCTCGTGCCGGGCTCCATGATCTCATCAGTGCCTTGTTCCCTCTACATTTATGCTCTGCTATCTTAGTCTTGGCTCCCATCCTTGGGGTGGCCTTGCCATCACACAATGGCAGCTGTAGCTCCAACAATCCTGTCCTCTCTAGTGTTACATAGGAAGATGGAAAAAGTGCTGGGGTGAACAGTGGAAAGAAACCATGCTGTCAGTTGTCACACCTTCTGTTTGAAGAATTTTCCCATAAGCTTCTTTTAGTAACTCTTGCTTTCACCTTGCTCACTAAAAATGCTGATTTTTTCCACCACACTATAAGAGATCCTGGAATATGCAGGGTTTTTTTTGTTGTTGTTGTTGTTTTGAGCTAGTCACATGCTGCCCCCAATAAATCAGTAAGGAAGAAAGAAAGTGGATATTAGGGAGGCATCTGGCCATCTTCACTACATGTACTCAAGAATGTGAAGAATCAGTAAATGAAATAACTGGTGGTACCACATACCACCAGCTTCACAATTTTATACTTTCCCACAGTCGCTCAAATAGGTGTTTTTAAAATAACTTTATGAATTTAACATCACAGATACAATGAAACCCTCCATGTGACCTCCCTTCCTAATTCCCTGCCCTGACTCCCACAGCAGGTAACCATTATCCTACTACTTTGAATTTTGTGTTTTTCAATGCAGCAAATGGACATGTATCTGCGAACAAAGTGCGGCCCTGTCTTGTTTGCTTTAAATTAATCAAGTAGGTGCATACTGATCCTTTTCTTCCACAAGTTGCTTTTTTTCATTAGATTTTGTTTGAGGGACTTATCTATGTTGATACTGCTAGCTACCGTATATATAAACATCATTTACTTATCAGTTCTGTCAGACAGGTTGTTTCCAAACTCTGAAAGCAGACGACATTCTGATGCACAGCCTTGTTTCTGATTTTCTGGTTTACTCGTGTGGGAAAGAGCTCTTTCAGCTGTATCTGGGGAAAAAAAAAAACAAAAAAACAGCTGGTGTCTTGGGCTAGGCGTATTCAACTTCACTCGCTGCTGCCAGAGTTTCCTTCCAAGTGTCACAGCCATCACTGAAGCAGGGAGGTAGCATAGATGAGGGCACAATTTCAGAACAATTAGATACTCTCCCTTTCGAGTACCTGTGTGTCTCATCCATAGTGATTATCAAGAACCTAGAGAGTGTGTCCATAAAACAAACCCTTTTTTAAAGTACTTATTAGTGATTACACTATTACACTTTTCACAATTTTTCCCTCTTTTATCCCCCTTCCCCCCTGCCCCCCAACCTTCCTGCATTCCCCCCCCTTAGTTCATGTCCCTGGGTTGAACATATAAGTTCTTTGAATCCTCCATTTCCTATACCATCTTTTATCTCTCCCTGTCTATTTTATGCATACGAATTATGCTTCTTCTCTGTACCCTCCCCCGCCCCTCTATTTCTCCCTTTCCCCTCCCCACTGAAATCCCTCCATGTAATGTCCATTTCTCTGTTCCTGTTCTAGTTGTTTGCTTAGTTTTTGTTTTTCTTTTCTTTTAGGTTCAATTGTTGATAGTTGTGTGTTGTAATTTTATTGTTCATATTTGTGATTTTCTTTTTCTTAGATAAGTCCCTTTAACATTTCATATAATAATGGCTTGGTGATGATGAACTCCTTTAAGTTGACCTTCTCCAGGAAGCACTTTATCTGCCCTTCCATTCTACATGATAGCTTTGCTGGATAGGGTAGTCTTGGATGTAGGTCCTTATCTTTCACGACTTCAAATACTTCTTTCCAGCCCCTTCTTGCCTGTAAGGTTTCTTTTGAGAAATCAGCTGATAGCTTTATGGGAACTCTTTTGTAGGTAACTCTCTCCTTTCCTCTTGCGGCTTTTAGGATTTTCTCTTTGTCTTTTACTTTGGGTAACTTGATGATGATGTGCCTTGGTGTGTTCCTCTTTGGGTCCAACTTCTTTGGGACTCTCTGGGCTTCCTGGAAGTCTGTTTCCTTTGCCAGATTGGGGAAGTTTTCCTTCATATTTTTTTCAAATAAATTTTCAATTTCTTGCTGCTGTTCTTCTCCTGGCACCCCTACGATTCAGATATTGGAATGTTTCAGGTTGTCCTAAAGAATCCGCAGCCTCTCTTCATTTTTTTGGATTCTTATTTCTTAATTCTGATTTGACTGGATGTTTATTTCTTTCTTTTGTTCCAAATTGTTGCTTTGAGCCCTGGTTTCCTTCTTGTCACTGTTGGTTCCCTGAATATTTTGCTTTATTTCATTTTGGGTATCTTTCATTTGTTCTTTCATTTTTTGACCAAGCTCAATCAGTTCTGTGAGCATATTGATTACTAGGGCTTTAAATTCTCCATCAGATAGGTTGGCAATCTCCTCATTGCTTAGTTCTGAGGTTTTGCTGTGTTCTTTCATTTGGGCCATATTTCTTTGTCTTGGGGCAGCTGATAGCTTGTAAGGGGGTGGGGCCTTAGGTATGCAACAGGGCAAGGCAACCCTCTTTGCTGTGCTGCCTGTGTGGGAGGGGCCAGATAGGGAACAGTGCAGCTTGCCTGCTTGTCCTTAGTGCAGTTTCCAGCAGATTTTCATGTGAGGCTGGAAGTATCTCCCACCACAGCAACCCCAGCCTTAGCCCACAGTCAACTCTGAGTCTCAGTTTTCCTCTTAAGTCAGTCCCTTGCACACAGCTCTTGGAGCTCCGAGGTCAGCCCCGCCCCTCAACTGTCTTGCCTTACAAGTCTGGTTGTTCTGGTTGATTTTTTCTTTGATTCCTTGGTTGTCAGAGTTCCATGCAGTTTGATTTTCTGGCACTTTCGGTTGTTTATAGATTTTAGATTGGTTGTTATCCTCCTTTTGGTTGTGTGAGGAAGCAGAGGGTTTCTACCTACCCCTCCACCTTGGCCGGAACTCATTCCATAAAACGAATCTTGATGAGGCACTATTTAGCTGGCTCAAGCATGACATCTGATATATTGGTGTAAAAAACTGTGTAGAAGCTAGCTCAAGATTCATTTACACATTTAAAATGTTTTATTTGGAAATTTAATGCATACCCAATTTTGAATATCTTTTACTTTGTTTCCTGTTCTTGTCATGCTTTATATATAAAGTGTCATCCTTTTCACCATGCTTTATGGAGGTTGCCCCTCCACTCTTCCCTTTTTTCTTATCCAGGTGAGCCATGATTTGCAAAAGTGGGAGGTTCTGCCCTGAAATGCCAGCTGGTTAGGTCTTTGCACATGCGGTTCCTTCTGCTTGGAATTCTTGTGCTCTTCCTTCTTGGTTAATCCCTATTTATCCTCCAGCCTCTGCTCAAACAAGAGACTTTCTTGACCTACCAAGGAAGATAGGCACCCCTTCTACCTATACTCAGGTGTTTGCGCTGAACAGATGCATATATTGTTCCTGCCATGGGCTAGGCACTGCTCTAAGGTACTTCATCTCCAATGGCCTGTTTAATCCTCCTAGCAAATGAAAAGGGAAGGGGCTGCTATTATCCTTACAGATAATAAAACTGAGGCTCAGAGAGGTTCAATGACTTGGCCATGCTCACCTCACTGGTAATTAGGAGGGCTGTGATTCAAACCAGGCCGCCTGGCTCCACAGCCATGCTCTTAGATGCTGTGTTATGTTGTCCCTCCTTCATTCATTACCCTTTGTAATGCACTACTTGTTATATTTGATTATTATGGTCTCTTCTAGGGTACCCGGCACAAGTCCTGCTCCTTTGTAGTTGCTCAATATACACTGATTGAATAAATGTAAACATTTTTTTTTCTTTTCGGTGATCAAAATATGCACTTCACCCTAAATTTCTCTTTTATGGAGTGAAGTGGTATGAGGCTGGGGGAAGTCAGAAGCCCTAGGCCAGATCCCCAGAACAGAGCAATGATAGATGATGGCTACTCAGAGGGCAGAGTAGGGTCGCCATAGACCTGCCAGTGGACAGAGATACTAACTCTGCCAGAGGGAGCAGTGAAGGCTTCCCTGAAGAAGGAACTTTGGTTAAATTTTGCAGAATAAATAGAAGTACGCTGAAGCACAGAAATCTAGCCTGATAGGACCTGGGTTAGGAAGTGTTATCACCTGTGGTGAAGGTTCAGTTTCAGCCTCAAATGACCTCCCTTCATTCAGGTTGGGAGGAACCATGCACGAAAATAGGGATAATGGTGGGACATTTACAAATGTCTGTGTACCAGTGAAAGAGTCGAATGTTTTCCACCCGCCCCTTTTACAAAATCCTTTAGTGCTTTGCAAAGAAAAGCAAGTCAAGCCTTGGCTGGGTGGCTTAGTTGGTTAGAGTGTTGTCCTGTGCACCAAAAGTTGCAGGATTGATCCCTGGTCAGGGACATACCTAAGTTGTGGGTTTGATCCCTGGTTGGGGTGTGGACAGGAGGTAACTGAATGGTGTTTCTCTCTCACATCGATGTTTCTTTCACACATCAGTGTTTATCTCTCTCTCTCTCTCTCTCTCTCCCTCCCTCCCTTCCTCTCTCTCTAAAATCAATAAACATATCCTCGAGTAAGGATTAAATAAAAATAATTGAGACTTCTTAAAAGAAAAAAGAAAAGCAAGTCAAACTTAGTACTCTGTGATTTCTCTCACTTGAAACCATGCTTCTCCCTGACTAGCCTCCTCTCTTCCTGTGTGGCTGGAAGCCTTTTGGATTTCTGGAAGTCTCCCTTGAGACCACAGCTATCCTAGGAGTGAGATGACTAGTGAGAATAATTGGCTGCTGACCTCTTCATTGTTGGCTTGCTTGAGGGCAGATGTGGGCAGGGACACAGTGAGCAAGGCTGGGCTCTGAAGGGTGCTTTCAGAGTTGGGCTGAATGGAATAGGAGGGCTACCTCCAACCTCTGGCAGCAGAAGTGGCCTGTGGCCCAGGCTGACTAATGAGAGCACCATGGTCCCTTGAATGCAGTGATGGTTCAGGAATGTCATGTGAATGCAGTGATGGTTCAGGAAGGTCATGTGATAAATTTCCTTGTGCCATGAGAGGAAATCCCAAGCTTTTGTCTGTACCAGTAGGAAAAACAGAAGGTGCTGGGGTCGTTAAGTGAGAAGCTGTAAGCCTGGAGCTCATTGCAGGGAGTCTTCACCTCTATGTGGGAGGGCCAGCGCATGAGTGCAGCTGGCACAGATGAAACCAGAATCAGGAGACAGGCTTCTGAGTGGATTTTTTCAACATCTGCATCCACATGGGCATGAGGTCCTGGACTTCCAACAACTTGGATTTCTCTACCATATTATAAAGCCAGTCTAGGTTGGGTTTCTGGCACTGGCTACTGAGAGGATCCAGGACAGAGGAAAGTTGGCTTAATTCAGGTGTGTGTGAGAGAAAGCACACACACCCATTTATGCAAAAGCACACAACAGATTTGCTTGGGTACCTGCATGAAGATACAGGCACAGGCCTACAGATGCACAACAGAAACACACATGTACAAATAAATTTTAAATGATTTAAAAATGTGCAGGCAAAACAAAAGTACACATCCTTGATCTAGAAGTTCCATTTCTGGGAAGCTGCCCTAAGGACAAAATAGAGGATGTATCCCACGACTTGGCTTCAAGGAATTTCCCTATAGTGCAACTTGTAATAAAAAGGAAGTTGGCAACAATCTGGATTCCAGTAAGGGAGTGGTTGAATCACTGTAGTAGAACACCATAGTATGCTAGTCAGCTCTCAAAATGAAAAACACATCTGTTTACTTATGTGAAAGATAAGCATCATTTATTGTGGAGTGAAAAAAAAAAAAGCTTGAAAATAGTCAATGCTACACACCCATTTGGGTAAAATAGAAGTGAGAATTAGCATGGAATAGGGACTGGGTATAACTGAGGTTGTTCCTAAATCTTATGATTGTGGTGCTCTTCCTAGTCTTGTAGAACATGAGTATTGCTTTGCAGGTGGGAACAAACAACTTGATTTTGAAAAGAAATATGAATTCTACACACATATATCCTCCTACATGGGAAAATGAGGTTAGTATGCAGATTGAGATAGAAATATTTCTTATAAAGCATCAGGTTGGAATCAACCTTGATGTCTAGCAATAGGGGATTGATGAAAGAAATCAAAGGGCAGTCATTCAATGGTATGATGATGCAGTTGTTAGAGAGGAAGTTCTAGATACACTCTGATGAGGAAGAGTCTCCAAGATATACAAAGTGGACGGGAAAAGCAGAATAGTGTTTATAGTGCATGATCATCTGTATAAGAACAGTTCTATGCATATACAAACATGAAATATTTCTAGAAGGACCCACAGAAAACAGAACAACCTATGCCTGGAGAAGGAAATTGGTGGTCTGGGATAAGGAGGGCAGAAAAAAAGGCTCATGTTAGCTGCAAAGCCATCTATTCCTTGAGTTAAACACCATTTGCGTGTGTTCCCTATTCAAAAACATGACTTAAACATAAAGAAAAAGAAAGCACAGTCATGCTTAAAGAAGCACACCACAGAGCGGTCCAAACATACTGCAGAAGCTGCTCATTCCAACATACAAGTACCTCCTGGCAGACTCACATATGCCTTTGTGCATAAGATCTCAGTACCAGTGCTCCCTTCCCTTGACTACGTTCTGCAGGTGGCTGTGGATCCCACAGTGCTGGGTACAGGGTAGTGTAAGGGACCTCCGTGCAGCCTGGAGCGGTGGCAGTTCAGTGCTCTGCCTTGTTATTTCCCTCTTGTTGAAATGCCAGTTTTCTGTTTGGCTGGCCTGGATGGTGCAGAATCCCTTCTGTTAACAAACTGCACTGAAGAGCACAACAATTGGCTATAAATTATTTTAAATTTAATTGAGAGTCTTGATATTTCTGTGGGAGGGTGGCCTCTTGGCCTCATCTCTGCCCTGTGTGGTGAAGGAGAGAGCAGAGGGGCTAAAGGGCAAGGGCTAGTGATTGTGCCTGGGTGAGGATGCTGCTCAGGGCAGACTCCAGAGCTGGATACTTAGAACCATGGCCCTGTGGGTATGTGGCCCTTTCCGGCTTATCCGTACATGCTGGCTTGTGCAGGTTCAGGATTCATTCATCCAATTGTGTATTTACTGAACACCTATTATGTGCCAGGCACTGTTTTAAGCACCGATATCTAGCGGTAGATGGAGCAGACGAAATCCTTGTTCTCTCAAGCTCCTATTATACCTGGGAAGCAGATAATAAGCAAAGCAATAACAAAGCAAGATGACTCCAGAATAAAATGGGAAGATAGCAAACAGAATGGGTGGGGAGCTCTGTTGTCACATTTCTGCTAAGAAATGAGGATGGGAAGATGCACACATAATAAGAGCTTTCCAGGTAGAGCAAACAGTAGGTACAAAGACCCTGAGGTATGCCCAGATTTGACTAATTTGGGCAATACCAAAGGTTAAAATGGCCAAGGCATGGAATAAAGGGAAGAGTCAGGGGAGACTGGCAGGGGCCTCCTAGTGTGCTGGCACTGCTTCTGTGGTACTCACAGCAGTCTTGTGGAAGGGGATGTGTTGTCCATATAGCCTCAGAGAGGGAAGGAGCCTTGTCTAAGTTACCCAACAGGAGTTACCACAGGAGCCAGGGCTGCTCAGCCTGAAGAACAGCCCAGGCACCCTAGTTTGTGTGCTCACGTGGCTTTCCTTGGCAAAGGGAACAGGTGGTCCTAAGGGCAGGTGCCAGGGGCAGGGAGGTATACCCACTGAATGAGGAGGAGCTTTTCATGAAACATCTGGCCTGTAAGGTGGTGAGCCTCCTGTCCTGGGAGGTATTCAAGCAAAGGCTGGGCAACCAGTTGAGAGGATTTTATAGAGTTAACTCCAATGTTGAGCACTCTGAGCCTGTAACAGTGCTTTCTAGTTGCTGGCCTGGGCCATCTCAAAGACTTGATAGGCAGTGTGCCCACCGGTGAGGGAGGCTGAGTATGGTACTCACCTTTCTTGGCCATTTCCTCAGCTATGAGATGGAGGTAACAGTAATACTTGCTGGTGTGTTAAAGGAGCTAACACACCAAATGCATGGAAGACAGCCTGCCTGGTTCATGGCAGACACTGTGTGTGTGTGTTTGTGTGACTGGGGAGGGGGCGGCTGCAGTATTTCAACAGCCTATGGGCTCTCATCCACTTTCTTTATCATCTCCTTTTTTGGTTTGAAAACTTCAAACCATATATATGGTTAAAAAAAATCCCACTATCCAAAAGGATCAACAAAGAAGAGTCTCCCTCCAACCCCTGACCCTGTGTTGCTCCCAGAGGTCACCATTGCTGGCATTTTTTAAGGGGGCAGGGTTGTCCTTCCAGAGGTAATCCACACATAGGGAGGTGTGCCTTTCCCTCCACAAATTGTAGAAGTCTACATATACTATATACTCCTCTGCATTTGACTTGTTCCCCTCACTCCTCATCAAAACCACATGCATTGATTGAACAACTTAAATTTTCTCAATGGAAAATATATCTCATAGGGTTTAAAAACTACAATGATCTATATTGAGAGTTTTCTCTTTCTTTTCTGTACCTGACCCCAGACAGGTAAGTACTTATACTGGTTTCTTAGGGATTCTTTCCCTTTCAGTGTTTCTACATGCAAATACAAACACACAAATAGGCAGCCTATTCCTAGACCTGGTTCCTACACAAAGACCTTATACTGAACACACAGTTCTGTATTGTATGTTGCTCCCCACTACCCCTGACAATGTCTACCAGCATGAAGATTTTTCCATATCAACCTCAGAGCCTTCCATTCCTGTTAACTGTGTGGTATTCCATCGTGTACCTAAAGCAGAGTTTCTGTAACTGGCTCCTGGGTGGGTTGTTTCGAACATTTTCACTATTCCAAACATACCACCAGAAGCTCCTCTGATAAACCATTGAAAACATCATTTTGTGGTACCTGGGTATCCCTGCAGGACCCAAGCTCAGCAATGGGATTGCTGGGTGACATAAAGGACAAATACAGACAGCTTTCCCTCTAGAGGGTGCCCACTTTGCACTCCTGCCAGTACTGGACCTATCTCCCAGTGTTGCCAATGCAGTGTGTCAGCACCTGAAAAAAGTGCCATTCTGAGAGAAGAAATGATATCTCAATGTCTTTAATTTCCATTTCTCTTACCATATGTGAAGTCAGGCATTTGTAATATCTTTAGGGCCTTTAAGTTTCCTATTTATTTAAATAATATGCCATTTACTTTTTAAAAAAGTTAAAAATAATGTTGGGTTTCTTTTTAAAACAACCATGTGTTCATATTTGTTCGCTTTTTATTGGGTTGTCTTTTATTGATTTCTAGGAGCTCTTTATATATTGGTTAAATTAGACCAAACTATGGCCTGTGGGCTAACTCAGGCCCGCTGACTTATTTTTTGAAAATAAAATTCTATGGGCACACAGCCACAATCATTGTCTTTGGTTGCTTGCACACTACAACAGAGAAGTTGAGTAGTTGTAACAGAGACTTTATGGCCTAAAAACTGTAGATATTTACCTTGTGTCTCTTTTTAGAAAAAAGTTTGCTGATGCCATATTAAACTTTTATGATATAAGTTGCAAATTTTCCCCCCACTTGTCATTTATCTTTGGACATTTTTTCTTTTGCTTTAAGTACATTTTAAGTGAATATTAACATAGTTCCTTGTAAAGCCAGAAAAGCCAGTATTTGTGCTGCCTGTCACTACCAGACCCAATAAGCAGAGACAGGGATTGAATCTCTATGGGCATTTTATTCAGATGGCTAGCAATCTGAGAAGACAGTGGGTTTATACCCTAACAGACTGTCCTAAATTCCATTTTAAACTGATCCTTTTTATAAGGAGAAGAAAAGTGTAGGTAAGGGATTTGGAATTCAAGGAAAAAGTTAGAGAAAAGTTGCAGCCTTCTTTCATTGCGTCCTGGGTCTCACCCTAGAGTACAGTGGCTCAGATACCATCTTAATTGCTTGCAGTCCTCCTGAGGCACAAAGGTGGAACTGCTTATGGTCTCCTGGATCAAGGTAGGTCATACCTTCAGTTCCTGGGACAATAGCTTTTTACCTGTATTGATCATGAAATTAAAATGTTCCAACCCGTGAATCCTGCATCACTTGGACATGTTTCAATAGGACTAAACACTTGGATTTGGGTGTTGCTTTAAAACCATCATCTTTATATAGTAGACTTTGTAGTTCAATTTTACTTGTGTTTCATTCCAGAACTAAAAAGAAATGAATGAAAAAGCCAAATTTGAATAGCGCTGCCTTACTGGCCAGGCTCTAGGCCTGCCGCTTCTACTGGGTGATGTTGGCGGTATCCCAACTATGCAGCAAAACCCAGAGCAGGGAGAAGCTGCCCATGTCCTAAGGGACATGTGGGGCCAGGATCAGAACCAGGGGTGCTATTGGCGCTCTGCTTCTCCTTGCAGTCACAAGACCCTGACGTCCTGTGCTCCCTCATCAGGCCTCAGGGGGCTGTGGGGGCTCCCGGCCAGCCCCCATGGGCAGCCCCAGCGCAGTGCAGCTCTTGGCGTGACATTGCACGTGGGCAGAAAGGGACTGTGCCACACCCGGAAGGAGCTATGGGTCACTGCCCCGACTGCAGAGGTTCCTCTAGGTTGCGCTCTCTGTGAATCCAGCAGGCACGCCCTGCTGCGCGGCTCCGGAAGTGACCCAGCGTGTGCTCAGAGCAGCGCCAACACCACCTAGTTTATGCATCCACCCCTTCCCCACTCCCAGCTCTGAGCCAAGAGCACAACCTCGCTACTGCCCCTCTCCCACACTCCACCTCTTGCCCCTACCCTTAGACCTTGGCCAGTGCCAACCTTCTCTCAGCCAGCACCCAGTCCTCCCAATCCTAGGTACTGTATTTGGCTTCATTTTTTTTTTTTTTTTTTTGCCTGGGCCGCGGGCTTGGAGCCATACTCTCTCAGGGTACGGGTTGGTCTGCGCTGGCCTATTGTAAAATGCAAAGCCCATCACTGAGCTTCACTCCAAACCTTTGGGGGGCTCTTGTCACCTCAAAATAGAATCCAAAGCCTGGCTCCGTGGCGTGCACGAATACCCTGCTGCCAGGCTGACATCCCCTACTACTGCCTCTCCTGACCATGCACACATCAACTTGCTTTCCTTTCCAACAAAACTTCAAGGTTGTGATGACTCCAGGCCTTGCACTTTCAATTTCCTCCCGCTGCAATGCCCTTCCCTGGTAATCCTCCCTCCCGATTCCAGAATGTGTTCGTTCTCCTGCACACCAGATCTGGAGCAGTCCCAATTCCTAACTGGCTGCTTCTTTCTTTTCTTTTTTCCTTTTAGTATATTGATTATGCTATTGCAATTGTCCCATTTTTTTCTCCCCTCTACTCTCTGCCCAGAACCCCTCCTCCCACCAGCATTCGCCTGCCCCCTTAGTTCACATCCATGGGTTGTACATATAAGTTCTCTGGCTTCTACATTTCCTGTACTGTTCTTAACCTCACCCTGTCTATTTTGTACATACCAATTACTCTTCTAATTCTCTGTACCTCCCCCCATTCTCCCCCCTCTTCCTTCCAGCTGATAACCCTCCATGTGATCTCCATTTCTGTGATTCTGTTCCTGTTCTAGTAGTTTGCTTTGATTGTTTTTGTTTTTAGGTTCAGTTGTTGATAGTTATGAGTTTGTTGTCATTTTACTGTTCATAGTTTTGATCTTTTTTCTTTTTTAAAAAGATTTTATTTATCTTTAGAAAGAGGGGAAGGGAGGTAGGAAGAAGAGAGGAAGAGAAACATCAATGTGTGGGAGATTCCTCATTTGGTTGCCTCTTGCACACGCCCATCTGGTGACCTGGCCCACAGCCCAGGCATGTTCTGTGACTGGGAGTCAAACCAGTGACCTTGAGGTTCACAGGCCAGCACTCAATCCACTGAGCCACACTAGCTAGGGCTGATCTCCTTGTTTTTAGATAAGTCCCTTCAACATTTCATATAATAAGCCTTGATGATAATGAACTACTTTAACTTGACCTTATCTGGGAAGCACTTTATCTGCCCTTCCATTCTAAATGATCGCTTTGCTGAGTAGAATAATCTTGGATGTAGGTCCTTCCCTTTCATGACTTTCTATACTTCTTTCCAGCCTTTTCTTGCTTGCAAGTTTTCTTTTGAGAAAGCAGCTGATAGTCTTATGGGAAGTCCTTTGTATTGTAACTATCTCCTTCTCTGTCTCCTTCTCTCTCTCTCTTTTTAATTTAATTAATTAATTTTTAGAGAGAGGGGAAAGGAGGGGGAAGGAGAGGGAGAGGAACATCAGTGTGTGGTTGCCTCTCCAACTGCAGACCTGGCCTGCAACCCAGGCATGTGCCCTGACTGGGAACTGAACTGGTGATCCTTTGCTTTGCAGTCCAGTGCTCAATTCATGAGCCACACTTGCCACGACTCTTTTTCTCTTGCTGCTTTTAAGATTCTCTCCCTATCTTTAATCTTGGGTGATATAATTATGATGTGCTTTTGTGTGTGCTTCCTTGGGTCCAACTTCTTTGGGACTCTGAGCTTCCTGGACTTCCTGGAAGTCTGTTTTTTTGCTAGATTGGGGAAGTTCTCCTTCAATATTTGTTCAAATAAGTTTTCAATTTCTTGCTGTTGTTCTTCTCCTTCTGGCACTCCTATGATTCAGATGTTGGAACATTTAAAGTTGTCCCAGAGGCTCCTAAGCCTCTCCTCATTTTCTTTTTTCTTTCTTTCTTTTTTTTTTTTTGAATTCTTGTTTGTTCATTCTGTTCTGGGCAAATGTTTATTTCTTCCTTCTGCTCCAAATCATTGATTTGAGTTCCTTCAAAGAAATCATTGATTTCTTCCCTTCATTGTTGATTCCCTGTATATTTTTCTTTATTTCATTTTGCATAGCCTTCACTTTTTCCTCTATTTTGTGACCATACTCAACCATTTCTGTGAGCATCCTGATTATCAGTATTTTGAACTGTGCATCTGATAGATTGATTATCTCTTCATTGCTTAGTTCTGTTTTTGGAGTTTTGACCTGTTCATTCATTTGAGCCATATTTCTTTGTGTGGGCACACCTGTTACATTGTAAGGAGTGGAGCCTTAGGTATTTGCCAGGGCAGGGCAATCCACGTCGCTGTGTTGTGGTTCTGTATGTGGGAGAGGGGTCAGAGGGGGAACAATGATGCTTGCTTGGCTCTCATCTGGCTTTCAGTCACTTCATCTGCTACCCACAAGTAAATTAGGCCCTTCTGGTGCTGATTCTAAGGTGGGTGGGTTTGTGTACATTCCAAGACCTTGTGGGTCTCTCCAACAGCTCTCCTATGAGGCTGGGAGTCTCTCCTGCCACCACAATCCCCACAGATTTTTACAGCCAGAGGTTTTGAGGCTTTCTTTTCCATGCTGGAACCCTAGGTTTCATGGTCTGTCTCTCTTCCTAGTTGTTCCTCCTGGTTTATCCAGACACAAATGTGGAACTGCCAGTTGCCATCTTGCCCACCCAGTCCTCCAGCCACCACCTTGCTTCATGTACTCTCTGCCTTGGTTGCCCATCTCTTCCCCTCCTACTAGTCTGGATGAATGTTTCTTCAACTCCTTGGTTGTTGGACTTTGATACAGTTTGAATTTATGGCAGATCTGTTTTTTTTTTTTTTAATTTGTTGTTATCCTTCTTTTGGTTGTCCAAGGAGGCAAAGTGTATCTACCTATACTTCCATCTTTTCTAGAAGTTCCAGTGCCATCTTTCTCTTTCCTTTGTGTACCATCTTGTTTCCTTCCCCTGTCCTCTTTGTCTCCAGGCTTGCAGACAGCCATCTTGTGCCCAGATTCTCCTAACTGGCTGTTTCTGTACCAACCTCCACCAACTCTGGCTCATATTTTATTCTCATTGCCACCCACACTCCCACCCCAACATCAGGGGCAGTATCTTGACAGTCTTGGTGTCCAAGAGACCTCTCCTCAATGCTGACAAGGTTGCCTATACATAGCAGGGACCTAGTGACAGGCGTGAAGGGTGACTCTATCATTCAGATAAGTGGACACCTGACCAGTTGGCCTGGAGCCTGGCTTTCTCTGGAAGCTGGCCTTAATACCTGGCATGGGACACTGACCTGTTGATGACACGTGACCTTGGCCTAAGCCTTTGGGGGAAAGGAGTGAAGGTCATCTCACAATTCCCAGACTTGCTCACATTTACTGATCATTTACTATGTGCTAAGTACTTTTCTTGAATCATCTAATGGGATCTTTTAATAACTCCATGGATTACATCTCCATTATATGGATGAAGACACCAAACCTCAGAGTGGTTAAACCATCTACTTGAAGTCACACAGCTAGAAACAGAGGCAGCTGAGTTTGAATCCAGAGAGACCAACTGCTTCTTTCTTGAGACAATGGGTTCATGAGATAGGAGAGACCTCAGAGAGCATCACAATGAACCTCTCAATGAACCAATGGTGCAACTGAAGCCTGTAATTCAAGTCTCCTAGTTCAATGGAGGCAGGGCTAGGGCTCTGAGCCAAGGGTTTAAAGAATATGCTTCTTTACAGTGTATCTCTAGGAGTTATGGAAATGACTGGCTGAGTGGTCCTGGACCTTGATGGGCCTCAGTTTCATGGATGTCTCTATTCATGGTCTCTGGATGGAAGGCTTCTGAATCTACATCTTGAAAGCTGCGTTGGGTGTCTCAAGTCCTAAGGCAGGAAAGTCAGGAGATAGCTGTGGAATTTGGAAGTGAGATGGGGGTTTGTTAGTTCCCTAAGAGAATCCACCATGCAGGTACTCCCTCTTTAGCAAAATAAAGGAAGGGGCTTGCAGCAGCCAGTGGGCCCAACCAGAAGCAGCTTATGGTAACAATCTCTGATGCCACATGGGCTATGTAGGTATGTGGGGGCGGTGGAAGGGGAGACGCAAATGAAGGGAAAGGCCAAGTGTGATACAGTTGGGAGTAGGGGGCTGAGCTAAACCAGAGAGTCTCCCCTGAAGGGGCAGTCATTGTTGATCCCACATAAGGGGTCAGTGCTGCCACAGACTGATTACTCAAAAGATGGTGGAAAGCCAAAAATTTTTTATGTGAAGCCTTCCAATTTTTAAATGTTGGCAATTGATTCAAATTTTAACTATTCAGGGAAAACAAAATATCTCTATGCGCTACATCCAGCTGGAATGACTGGACTCTTAAGTCCCTGCTAGTATCAAGTTCTGGTTATCACTTTGGTTCAATAACTAACTTTTTGAGCCTCAGTTTTCTTATCTATAAATTGGGTGCCATACCCTCTCCTAGTGGGGGATAATTAGGGCAAGTGGGTATGAAGGGACCTGGAATGATTGGCTTGCCTGGGTGAGTAGCATCATCAGTCCAAACCATGCAGAGAGAGTGGTTCATGGCAACCTAGAATTGTCCCTGCCTTCTCCCTCCACAGGGCTGCCAGTGTACTCCACATAAAACCCACCTTCTTCCTAGATGAAACAAAGTCCTACCTGAGTGGGCACTTCCTGACATTTCTGAACTCTACTCCCTTCATTTCCTCTCATGCCCACTTGGCTCAGCCACATGGCCTTCTTTCTGGTCCTTAAGCAGCCCCCATGTTTGAGCTGGTCTCTTGGCCTTTGCATCTGCTGTTCCCTCTGCCTCCTTCCCCCACACTGATTCCATCTGGCCATCCAGGTCTCAGCTCAAATTCCACCTCTTCAGAAAAGTAACCCTCCAAATAAACATGCTATACTCCTTTCTCTTGAGCTCTTCCTGCTGCATACTGCATCTGATCTCTCCCTGGGCACTTATTGTGGGCCTCCCTAGCAGTGTGTGAACTCCCTCTGTGAGTAGTTTATCTTGTTCATCCCAACATCCACAAAGCTGGGCTCAGTTCCCTCATCCACATTAGAGGTTCTCAATGGATGGATGGATGGATGGATGGTTTGGCTGGGGAGGGAGCTGTTTTTCTTCCCTGAGGATCAAATTAGCAGAAAATCCCTGAGTGCCAGAGCAACAGCTGGCCAGGTTAGTGCAGCAGCTGTCCAGCCCTCCCTAGCAGCCAAGGTCCATCTGGAGGCTTTGTTTAAAAGTGCTGAAATTGGTGATCAGGGGCACCACCAAGGTGGAAACAGCTTTCTGCTCCCAAGAGCTATAGCTCCCTTTTTGGCCTAGTGTTGGTGGGCTCTATAAGGAGAAGCATGAATTCAGGACTGGCTGGTCCAAGATCATGGGTTCAGGCCTTCCCTGGAGGCTCAGAGAGGGCAGAGGACTTCCCCATCACCACACAGTAAAGCCTGGGCAAGGATAGGTTCAGCAGGCAAAGGCAGGGTGAGGATGTGGTGGGGGTCTTGGTGGCAGGGCATACAAACCTCTGTCCTTTTGGGGGGACCCTGCCAGTTTCCTTCCACTTGGCCACCAGGGGTGTGTCTAGTTCTTCAAAATCTTCCAGGAGACCTCAGGACAAAGTGCACATCCTCAGTCAGCTGGTTAAAGTCTCAAGATTTGTAGCATCTTGCCCAGACCCTGCTTTCCAAAAGGCCCTCTGCTCCCACTTCTCTCCTGATCTTTGCTGGCAAGTAAGTCTCTGTCCCAGCTGAATCCCCTTGTCTTTCAGGACTGGGGTCACTCTCACTGCTTTGCCAGTCTGGGGCCAATCCAGCTCCCCTGCTATCACTCCTGGCTGGACTGGGGTTGTTTTGTCTCAGGGCTCCCAGTGTCCTTCTCATGGCTGGAGAGAG
The DNA here is from genome assembly GCA_004027475.1 of Anoura caudifer. Classification (NCBI taxonomy): domain Eukaryota; kingdom Metazoa; phylum Chordata; class Mammalia; order Chiroptera; family Phyllostomidae; genus Anoura; species Anoura caudifer. The sequence goes on along the minus strand of PVKU01011296.1, from coordinate 17,045 downwards.
CAAGACCAATGGATGGGAAATTCTCCAAACACCTGAACTTCAGAGAGGCTTACTCTTTTATTGTATGGCTGAACCTTTATTTATTTATTTATCTATCTATCTATTTATTTATTATTTTCCTCATTGCTTTTAGAGAGAGAGGAAGGGGGTGGGGGGAGAGAGAGGGAGAGGGAGAGAAACATCTTTGTGTAAAAGAGAAACATTGATTGGTTGCCTTTTCATACATGCTACTGCTGGGGACTGAACCCAAAACCTGGGACTGAACCTGCAATGTGGGTATGTGCCCTGAATGGGAATTGAATCTGCAACCTTTTGGCCAACTGGACAACACTCCAACCAACTAAGCCACACCAGCTAGGGATGAGCAACAATTTATGAGGTCATTGCTAAGGCTTGTGGCTTATGTCCAGTTTTATTCCTATAATTAATGCTGCAATAAACATTTTTATTTCTTCCCCCATTCCCTCTCCAAAAAGAAGAATGTATGAATGATGGAATCAATAAGAAAATTCAGCATTATTTGGAAAGCCTATGGCTTGGTGGGGTTTCCTCAGTGCCCTCCTTGCCTTCTCTCCTTCCAACATCCCTCCCTACATTCCTGTCTGTAAAGAAATTCAGCCATCTCTACCTCCAAAATACACTCAGAATTGACCTCTCTCCCCATTCCCACTGTTACCACTCTGGTCTGAGCTGCCCCACTCCTTTTCTCCTGGATTGTTGCAATCAGGGGAAAAGGAGTGGGGCAGCTCCTCTTCCCTCACACCCTGACACAACTTCCTCTACCCTCTGCAGCAGCCAGAGGGACCCCATCAAGACTGAAGTCAGATCCTGTCACTACATGCCCCTACCTTCTGCAGAGGACATGCCCACACAATCTGTTCTGGGTACTTCTTTGTCCTCTTGGCCTGCTTCTCTCCTTAACCCTTACTCTACTCCAGTCACACCCATTTCTTTACCAGTCCCAGAACGTGGCAAGCACAGTCTTGCTCCAGGGCCTTTGCTTGTGCTGTTCCCAATGCTCAGATGCTATTCCTCTGGATCCCTACTCAGCTCCTTCACTTCCTCTGGGTCTCTGCTCAAAAACCTCAAAGATACCATCCCTGACTGCTCTCAGTCACACCCTATCCTCTTCATATTGTGGTTTTCCTTTTTAGCTCTTTATTGCCCCCAGGCCAATATTGTATCCCAGGCCCCAGAACAGTGCCCATGCATAATAGGTGCTTACTAGATAGTTGTTGGATGAATAAGTAGGTGCCAGGTGGGGCAGGAGAGAATGGGTGCTGCCTCCTTCCTGCCTATGTGTGTGAAGCCCAAGTTTGGAGCATCCTTGGCCCAGGCCCATGATTCTTCCCTGGTGTGTAGTGTGTAGTGTGTCTCATTTGACTGTGACCAAGACTGCATTGGAACAAGAGAGTCTATTGTGATGCATAGTGCTCCCATTATGGGCTACCCTTAGTGACACCTGAGTGCTATTGCTGTCCTTGGGCACATAGAGCAGGCCTGTCACTATATTTGTTTAACAGGGGGTGGGTGCTAAGCCAAGGTGCACACATAGTGCTGCCAAGAGGGAACCTCCTCCTGCTGCTGGGCTGCCTCATGGTGCTAGGGACATGCTGCTTCTGTTCCAGCATCTGACCTGACTGCTTGGCTGTGGTGCAAGTGACTCTCACTTCCCTGCCTCCTCTTCCTCCCAGCCCAGGGCCATCTCTGTTCTAGCTCTGACTTCCTTTTGCTTGAGCCCCTTTGAAAGACTCAGCCCCTTGACCCTGGCTCCCCAAGGCCGGCAGCCAGTGTTGGTGTGTTTTCCCAGGGCTCCCAGCTTCTGAAGGTTTCAATGAGAATATCTTGTCACATGGGGTGCCCTGGGCCTCTACAAGGCCCTGGGCCACTTAGCAGACCCAGATTTTCTGCCTCTCAGAGCATGACAAGTGGATAGGACATGATCCGGACAGGGTTCCTGAAGGGCCAGGAGCTGGGAGACATAAATCCAGCTATTGATGTTTTTTTTTTTAAGTATATTTTATTGATTATGCTATTACAGTTATCCCATTTTTTCTTCCCTTTATTTACCTCTGCCCTGCACCTGCCTTCCACCAGCATTCACCCCCACCCCACACCTTAGTTCATGTCCATGGGTTGTACATGTAAGTTCTTTGGCTTCTACATTTCCTATACTATCCTTAACCTCCCCCTGTCTATTTTGTATGTATAATTTATGTTTCTTATTCCCTGTACCTTTTCCCCCATTGTCTCACTCCCCACTGATAACCCTCAATGTGATCTCCATTTCTGTGATTCTGTTTCTGTTCCAGTTGTTTGCTTAGTTTGTTTTTGTTTTTAGGTTCAGTTGTTGATAGTTATGAGTTTGTTGTTATTTTACTGTTCATATTTTTATCATCCTCTTTTTCTTTGATAAGTCCCTTTAACAATTCAGATAATAAGGGCTTGGTGATGATGCACTCTTTTAACTTGACCTTATCTGGGAAGCATTTTATCTGCCCTTCCATTCTAAATGAAAGCTTTGCTGGATACAGTAATCTTGGATTAGTTCCTTCCCTTTCATGACTTCAAATACTTCTTTCCAGCCCTCTCTTGTCTGTAAGGATTCTTTTGAGAAATCACCTGATATATCCTTCTGGGTACTCCTTTGTAGGTAACTCTCTCCTTTCTTCTTGCTTCTTTTAGGATTCTCTCTTTATATTTAATCTTGGGTAACTTGATGATGATGTGCCTTGTTGTGTTCCACTTTGAGTCCAACTTCTTTGGGACTCTGAGCTTCCTGGACTTTCTGGAAGTCTGTTTCCTTTGCCAGATTGGGGAAGTTCTCCTTCAATATTTGTTCAAATAAGTTTTCAATTTCTTTTCTTTAAATTGATTATGCTGTTACAATTGTCCCATTTCCCCCCCTTCAGTACCCTCCACCCAGAACACCCTCCCTAGATTCCTCCCCTTTAGTTCATGTCCATGTGTCATAAGTTCTTTAGCTTCTACATTTCTCATACTATTCTTGCCCTCCCCCTGTCTATTTTCTACCTACTGTCTATGCTACTTATTCTCTGTACCTTTTCCCCCCTCTCCTCCTCCCACTCCCCTGTTGCTAACCCTCCATGTGATCCCCATTTCTGTGGTTCTCTTCCTGTTCTACTTGTTTGCTTAGTTTGCTTTTGTTTTAGGTGTGGTTGTTAATAACTGTGAGTTTGCTGTCTTTTTTACTGTTCATATTTTTTATCTTTTTCTTAGATAAGTCCCTTTAACATTTCATGTAATAAGGGCTTGGTGATGAACTCCTTTAACTTGACCTTATCTGAGAAGCACTTTATTTTCCCTTCCATTCTAAATGAAAGCTTTGCTGGATAGAGCAATCTTGGATATAGGTCCTTGACTTTCATGACTTGGAATACATCTTTCCAGCCCCTTCTTGCCTGGATGGTCTCTTTTGAGAAACCAGCTGACGGTCTGATGGGAACTCCTTTGTAGGTGACTGTCCCCTTATCTCTTGCTGCTGCTAGAATTCTCTCCATCATTTTAATCTTGGCTAATGTAATTATGATGTGCCTTGGTGTGTTCCTCCTTGGGTCCAACCTCTCTGGGCTTCCTGGACTTCCTGGAAGTCTATTTCCTTTGCCAGATTGGGGAAGTTCTCCTTTATTATTTGTTCAAATAACATTTCCACTTGTTGCTCTTCCTCTTCCCCTTCTGGTACCCCTATAATTCGGATGTTGGGACGTTTAAAAATGTCCTGGAGGTTCCTAAGCCTCTCCTCATTTTTCTGAATTCTTGTTTCTTCATTCTTTTCTTTTTGGTTGTTTCTTTCTTCCGTCTGGTCCACTCCATTGATTTGAGTCCCAGTTTTCTTTCTATCACTATTGGTTCCCTGTGCATTTTCCTTCATTTCACTTAGCGTAGACTTCATTTTTTCATCTAATTTGCAACCAGAATCAACCAATTCTGTGAGCTTCGTAATCACCAGTGCTTTGAACTGTGCATCTAATAGGTTGGCTATCTCTTGGTTGCTTGGAAGAATTGGCTCTGGGGCTTTGATCTGTTTTTTCATTTGAGGCATTTTTTTTGGGGGGGGTCTGGTCATGCCTGTTACGTAGTGAGGGGCAGAGCCTTAGGTGTTCACCTGGGCAGGGCAACCCAGTCACTGAGTTGTGACGCTGTATGTGAGGGCGTGGTCAGAGAGGGAACACTGGCATTTGCTCCACTCTCTCTTGTATTTCAGTCCCTTTGGTTGTTTCTCCTGAGCAAATTGGGCCCTTCTGGTGCTGGTTCCAACATGGGTGGGCTTGTGTACATTCTAGGACCCTGTAGGTCTCTCCAACGAACTCTCCTGAGGCTGGGAGTCTCTCCCAGCACCTCACCCCCGACAAATGTTTTCAATTGGTGCTTTTAGGCTTTATTTCCTGGCACTGGGGCTCCGGGTTGTGTGGTTTGTCTCCCCATTTTTGCCTGGTTTATCTGCGCACAAATGTGTGTCCACAGTCAGCCAGCTGACTTGTGTGCCCAGGATCTGCCAGCCACCGCTTTTTCCTGCTGTGACCCCTCTCTGCTGGCCACTGACTCTGGCCCTGTTACCGGTCTGGATGAATGGTTATCAGGTTTCCTTACAGTTCAATTTTCTGTCATATCTGTTTTTTTTTTTTTTGTTTCTAAATTATTGTTGTCCTTAATTTTGGTTGTGTGATGAGGCACAGTGTAGTCTACCTATGCCTCCATCTTGGCTGGAAATCAAGTTTTCAATTTCTTGCTGTTGTTCTTCTTCTGGCACCCCTATGATTCAGAGGTTGAAACATTTAAAGTTGACCCAGCAGTTCCTAAGCCTCTCCTCATTTTCTCTTTTTTTTTTTTTGAATTCTTGTTTCTTCATTCTGTTCTGGGTGAATGTTTATTTTTTCCTTCTTCTCTAAATCATTGATTTGAGTTCCTTCAAAGAAATCATTGATTTCTTCCCTTCACTGTTGATTCCCTGTATATTTTTCTTTATTTCATTTTGCATAGCCTTCACTTTTTCCTCTATTTTGTGACCATACTCAACCATTTCTGTGAGCATCTAATAATCAGTATTTTGAACTGTACATCTGATAGATTGGTTATCTCTTCATTGCTTAGTTCTATTTTTGGAGTTTTGATGTGTTCATTCATTTGAGCCATATTTCTTTGGGTGCACCTGTTACATTGTAAGGGGTGGAGCCTTAGGTATTCACTTTCAGTCACTTCCTCTGCTACCCACAAGCAAATTGGGCCCTCCTGGTTCTGATTCCAGGGTGGGTGGGTTTGTGAACATTCTCCAACAGCTGTCCTGTGAGTCTGGGAGTTTCTCCTGTCACTGCAACCTCCAAAGGTTTTTACAGCCAGAGGTTTTGAGGCTTTCTTTCTCATGCTGGAATGCTGGGTTTCATGATCGGTCTTGCTCCCCAGTTGTTCCTCCCATTTATCCGCATGCAAATGTGGGTCTGCTTGGTCCACCAGCTGCTGCTTTGCTGCATGTCCTCTCTGGCCCAGCTGTCTGTCTCCACCCTTCTACCAGTCTGGATGAATGTTTCTTTTTAACTCTTTGGTTGTCAGACTTCTATACAGTTTGATTTTCTGGCAGATCTGGTTGGTTTTTGTTTTTAATTTGTTGTTGTCCTTTCCATTGTGCGAAGAGGCAAAGTGCATCTATTTATACCTCTGTCTTGGCCAGAAGTCTCTTGGTCTGTTGGAATGTGTCTTGCTTGTCTGTCTGCCCTTGTCTCACCATCTCTCTGACCACCTGACTGCTCCCCTGTCTCTCTGCCTCTGTGTTCCTCTGTGTTGTTGCCCAACTCTTTCTCTGTCTCAGCATCCTCAGTGTGCCAGACCTTGTGCAAGAATCTGTATATAGACTGTCCTGTTGGGTACCCCCAGCATGTCATTTCATAAATGAGGCCACTGGGTTCTGCTAATGTCACACAGTGTTCACCTAGTGAAATCCTGTAACCCTGTTTTACCCCCTATCTCTCACTGCTCCTGCAGGTCATTTGGGGGTTCTCTTCTCATTGTCCCTGACCTCCCCCTCCTCCTGCCCCTCTATCTGCTAATGTCTTGCCCCTACCCAGAATCTTGTCCCCTGTTTGGCTGCTCCTTAAGCACATGCTGCTTCCCCCAGAAACACCAGCCTGGAAGAAACTCCCACCTTGCACTTCTTCTCTTCAGAGAATCTGAAACACAAGACTTCGCACTTAATTACACATTGTGCTTCCTAATTATTTCATGCCTAATCTCCTCACCTTATGTGAACTCCTCCTCCAGGCAGAGCTGAGCTCTCCAGTCCAGCATGGTGTTCCTTGTAGTCAGGGCTCCTGGCTGCCTTGGCCTGGGGCACAGCCCCACCTTAGTCTGGAGCCCATGGTGTCACACTAGTGGCGACAAGCTCAGGACAGAGGCAGCAAACCCATTAATTTTACAATGTTTATCCAGCCCTGTGGGCACAATGATACACAGGATTGGAAGATGTCCCATCATCCCCTGTCCTCCTGGAGTCTACTGCAGGAGATGAGCTTAAATAGTCCTGGAAACAGCTGAAGATGTAACAGGGTTCTGATCACATCCTTATTCCCTCTGAGTTCTGTCATACCATCACAGCCCACAGTGAAGCCAGTGGTTGGGCTTTTTGACTGACTCTGCCTCCAAATGCCCTCAGAATTGTCCTGCCACCAGCTCCACCAATAGCACCATCATCCAAATGGCTGTCCTTTTCACCTGGATGACCAGAGTCCTCATGGGCCTCCCTACCTCCCCCAGGCCTCTAATTGTTAATCTTCCACTCAGTGGCCAGAGGAAGCATCATTTCCCTCCCAAACCCTGCTCCATGCAGAATCAAGTACCAGTCTGTGTCACCCTGCCAGACCCCACAATACTGCAACCTGCTGACCAGTTCCATTTTCCCCACTACTCCAGCTTCTTAGGAACACAGCAAGCTCCCAGTTGCTTTACTGTTCTTGCCCAGAACCCTTGTCCCCAACCCTTGTCACCTGCATAGCTCCCCCTCATCCCTTCATTCAGGTGTCTGCTCCAATAGCCAGAGGCTGAATCAATCAGGATTCTATAGAGAACCAATAGGATATGTGTGTGAATGTGTTTGTTTATATATGAGTGTGTGTATATATGTGTTTGTGTATATGTGTGTATGTATATCTGTGTTTTATGTGTGTACGCAGTAGATGTGTATTTGTGCAAATGTGTATGTGTGTGTTGGTGCATGTATCTATGTGCATGTGTTTATGTGCATGCGTGTGTGCACTGTGTCTATGTGTATGTGTTAGTGTGTATATGCATGTTAGTGCATATATGTGTGTGTATAAATGTGTGCGTGTGTGTTTTGTGTATGGAGAGAGTTATATATAGAGAGCAATAGAGATGTATTTATTTTAGGAAATTGTGGGAGCTGGCAAGCCTAAAATCTTTAGGGTAGACAGCAGGCTGGAGACCCCAGAAAGAACTGATGTTACACCATGAGTCTGAAGGCTATCTGCTTCTGGAAGCTCACCATGTGCCTGTAGGCACTGGTATGAGGTGCTCTGTTATGCACTGCCTTCATGAAGTCCCTCTCCCTTTGTGAGGAGGTGGGATTAGATAGGAAGAGAGGTGATATCCTCCATGATATAAGTTTATATTACTTCTCCTTCCAGTGAGAAAAGCAGCACTCAGAGTCCTCTCTATCTTATCTCCACCATTGCTCTTGAATTTATCTCCTCCTCTTTCATCACCTGAACATCACTACTCTGGTCTCCAGGCCACCCCTGCTTCTTCCCTTGCCTCTGGCTGTCTCTGCACACAGACACCATCATGACTTTAATGTCTCACAGCCAACCCTGATGCATCTTTGCTTAGCACTCTTTAGACCCTTCTTGGCCTCTGAGAGGAGGTCTGAGCTCATAGTCAGGGTCATCTCTGACCTGGCTTGTCTTGCCTTGTTCTCCTTCCATATCCCCCTTCTCCTGTGAAACCTTATGCTACTGGAAAAACTGCTGAAACCTGACAGTAGAAGACCCTGGCAGGCACCATTTCAACTCAAACTAAACCATATGGGTAATAGGCACCCCAGTTGTGATGTGATGAGAAGGTGTCCACTTCTGTGGTCTTCTCCTTCCAAACCCACAACTCCAATGTAACTGTGAAAAAGTGACAGACAAACCCAAAAAAGAGGGACAGCCTACAAAATAACTGGGCAGTGCTCTTCAAAAGGGTCAAAGTCATGAGAGACAAGGAAAGACAGAAGAGCTGTCCCAGACTGGAGGGGACTTAAGGGGACATGATGACTAAATGCAAGGTGGGAGCCTGGACTGGAAAAACTTCAGTGGGTAAACTGGGAAATCGAAATCTTAGTTACTAGTGGGAACCAACATTTATTTCTCAGTCTTGATAAACACACCATGGTTATGTGATGCATTAACAGGAGGAGCTGTGGGGAGGCTATTTGTCTATCTTCGAGACTCCTTGGCAAGTCCAAAATTACTTCAAAATGGAACATTAAAATACTCCAGATGCTAAAAATTCCATCTTGTGTTTTTCATTAGAATTGTCATACTTGTTCATTGTAATAATTCAAATCAGCAGAGATGCATGATGCCAATGGCAACAACCCTCCTCCTCAAAGAGAAGCCTGCTTTCTTGTATATCCCTCCAGGTTTTATGCATGTGTTAACACATATTATTTTAATTATTCTCTTTATATCACAAGTGGGATATAAAGCACATTCTGTCTTGCCATCTGCTTATTTATGTATTTATTTTTAGAGAGAGGGTAAGGGAGAGAGAGAGAGAAAGAAACATCGATTGGTTGCCTGTCTCATTCCCCCAACCAGGACCCTGGTCAACAACCAGGCATGTGCCCTGATCAGTAATCAAACCTTTGACCTTTTGGTTTGCAGGCTGACACTCAATCCACTGAGCCACACAAGACAGGGGGGCATCTGGTTTTTCATCTATTATTCCCCCAGGATATCTTCTAGGTCAGGCCAGTGTTAATGGCCACAGCTGTACACCCACATTTTGAACAGACTTCTTCATGAGTTTGTAATTTTTGTGCCTCACTTCTTGTCAGACATGACTAGATAAACACTAAATTTACCTAGTACTGTGTTCATTGAGCAGCTTCTTCTAGAAATGTAAGTGCTGGTGCTACCACTTTTTGTTCTAAGCTCATGCTTGCATTATCTTCAGTCCATTTCTTTCACAAGAAACTTCTTAAGCCACTTGGTCATTTTATTAGGGTTAGTTTAATTAAATCCAGATACTATAATCCACAAATCCAATTACCCTGTCAATGTGCTGAAAGAGAATGAACCTGTATGAGTGTGCCTTGTGCATTTTAGGCCTTCCCTCACCCCACTTTGAGGGCATGTGGCTGTTCTTGACACTTAGGCCTTGCAGGGCCACATGAGGGTGGCAGATCACCTTTATAGGATGTACTAATAAGCTGATCTTCCTTCCTTCCTTCCTTCCTTCCTTCCTTCCTTCCTTCCTTCCTTCCTTCCTTCCTTCCTTCCTTCCTTCTTGTCTTTCCTTCTTTCTCTCTTTCTTTTGAAATATACATACAAAATAGAAGTTCTACATTTTCTTCTCATACCCTTTGGGTGTGCATAGAAGTTCTAGCATACTCCTGTAACATATTCACCATGGGTTGGCCAGCACAGAGGGCTGGTGCTCCATTCTGGAGATCCCTGAGTTGGAGTATCCCATCCTTTACTGGGTTAATGTGCTCTCCAACTTCTAGGCAATCTTCCACTCTCCAGGAAGCCTTACCTGACTCCACAGGCTGCATTATGCTCCTCCCAATTTTGGTCTCACTGTCACCACCCTCCCTTAGAACATGGTACTGACCAGAGTGCTAATCAGCAGGTGCAAGTCATCTACCTGAGGCCTGGGATAGTGAGCCTCTGATCTCTGTTCTTATGTTGCCCAACATTGAGCTCATGCTGAAGGAGTGGTGGAAGAGTTTGGATTTGCAGAAATACAGAAAGTGGCAGTCCTGATGGGGAGAGGCATGGCACAGATGAGGGCAGGCAGGAGTCCAGGGTGGGCCTGGCTCTATGTCTCAGCTCCTCCACTATTTCCATGTCAAAGAAGGTCCCCTATCTACCCCATTGCCTGAGCTAGAAACTTGAGCTTCCAGGAGTCCTGCTTCTCCTTCCTCCACCCACTCACCCCAAGGCATGTAACCTCCACCTGCTTACCTCTGCTCCCTTTCTCTATCCCTATGGTGTCCCCTCTACATCTCTAACCAGAACTCACCACAATTGCCTGACCAGATTCTTCCATGGCTCCCACTGCATTTAGGATAAAGGTGAGATCACCAGGCACCAGTGGGCTTTCTGTCCTCACCTCAACCGTGGCCCTGCCACTCTCCCTTCATGCACTACATGCACACTGGCACCCTGGTGTTCACTCTGTGGCTCACACCTCTACATCCACTTTGTCCTTAGGACCTTTGTACATGCTTGGAATCTCTCCATCTCTGACAGAGCCACCTGCAACCCCCTCAAATGCCATCTCCTCAAGGCACCTCCAAACCCCATCAAGGCTGCCTGTTATAAGCTTGATATGTTCATTTTTCATGAAACTGCAAATGCTCTAAAGGCAGGACAAGCTGTTTTCCTTACAGCAGGGTCCCCAAACACCCAATGAACATTGCTTTAAGGCATGTATAAATAAAGGGATAGTGCATAATGAGAGGCTGGCTGGGCCAGGGTTTCCCCATTGTGAGACGTATAACAGTGGGGAAAAGCCAGGATCTGGGATGAAGGTAGCCCCCCTCAGTGTGAGATAACATGTGAGATCTAGGGGTGGGTTGGGGTAGGGTGGGGGTATAGGTGAGGGTGTGATGTTGTGGATGGGACTGGAAGCAATTTTTCTTGGGTATCCCAGTTTTCCCTCCCCTGGGGATGTCTCTTTTGTGTCAAGGGTCCTGGCCAAGGCTGCATGGTTGGGCTCTTTTCCTGTCTCAGGAGTGCTCACATGTGAGAGTGGGTGGTGTATGGTATGCACCCATGTGTGTGTTTGTGTGAATCAGACTTGCCTGTTTTGTAAGTTTAGTATGTGTCTGGATCCATACAGAGGTATGTGTATCTGTATACAAACATGTGATTGTTGTGGAAAAGTTTGATAGGTGTAGATGCGATTCTTCTGGGTAAGTCTGGAGTGTATGTCTGTTATGATTTGAGTATGTCTGCTCTTGTGTATGGATGTATCCCCAGGTGCCTGCAAGGCCATGTGTAGGTGGTTGGTGGGCTCCAGAAGTGTCCAGCTATTCAGGCTACCCTACTTTAGAGCCCACCAGACCCTAACTTTCTCCATACTTGCTGACCACATAATTCCTATTACTTAGCAATGAGGGACTCTAGTCAGCCTAGTGTCTCTGTGAGGGAAGAGCTGTACTTGGAGGGGGAGTGTCTCCAGACCTGCTCGGAGCAGACCCTTGTTCTTGGCATCAGGCCAACTGTAGGGCTGCCTCTCCCAGCTCAGCTCATCCTTGTCCCTGGACAGAGCTCTCCCTTTACCCCTCTAACCCCTGCCTTCCTTCTGGGGCTAGCAAGGGCAAGTGCTCACAGATAACACTTGCTGTTCTCATACTGCCTTTCACCCACCAGAGAGCCTTTTGTGGACCTCAGCTGGTAGGGTGTGAGGACAAGATGGTGTGAATGCTGGGTGTACCATCTGGTGGGGTTGGGGTCTTTAGATTGAGGCCTGACCCTGAGCATATTCAGGTGAAGGCAAATCCATCCAGAGCAGGTTGAGCCACACCCATAGCAGGTGAGAGGGCACCCATATCTGCTTCTCCAAGGATGAGACTTCCTTTCCAAAAAGCCAGAGCCCAAAAGCATTCATCTGCAGCTTTAGGGGAAAGGACTGACAATCCTGGGGGGAAGGGGAGGGGGAGAACAAGTTTCCAGTACTTTCCTGGAGGTCTTCAATGTTCAGCAAGAGCTGGCCTCTTCTGGGTATTCCAGCCTCCTCCCCTATGCACTCAGTTGCCATGTTCCAGCCATATTGGCCAACAGGCCAGACCAAGTCTTTCTCAAGGTCTTCCCTGGCAAACATTTTCTCCAATTCCCCAAGGAGATTGCTTCACCATCAGGCCATCACTCAGATGCCACCACTTTGGCAAGGCCTGTCTCAGCTCCTCTAAGATGACTCCCTACTTTGCCCCTACTTTGTTTTACCTGTACCACTTCCCTTTCTCTAAGATGATCTTATTTAATAATTTATTAATAAATAACAGTAGTAATAGTAATAAAGGCAGTTTAATTTAGCACTTACTATCTTCTAAGCCCTTGATGCATTTTAACTCAGTTACCTTCAAAGCAACTATGTGATGTAGCATCTACTGTTATCTCCACTTTACACTTGGGGACCCTGAGTCAGAGAGAGCAGCTCAGCATTGTGCTCATGTTCTAGAGAGACTGTCCATCTTGTTTGCTGCTGTGTCCTTGGCACCTGGCACATGGAAGGAGCCCAGGGAATATTTTAGAAAGAAAAGATTATGGCAGGAGAATGCTTGTCTCCCAGCCCTTAAGAAAGGAGTCCAGGTGCCTCCCTCCCCAGAGCCATTGCTGTAGCATAAGCTGGCGAGGGCCACAAGTCTAGCTGAGGTCCTATCTTGGGGAAGGTAGCAGCTAGGGGTCTCTAGCTGCTTCATGGAATCAGTCTGGACTTGAAGACATCCAGCAAAACTTCTGGCTTTGGAGATGGGAACCTGAACACAGAAGCCTCTTTATCACATTTTTGGACTTCCAGCCCAAATGGAGGTGTAGTTAGATACACTCTGCCTCCTCCCACAACCAAAAGAAGGACAACAACAAATTTAAAAATAAAAAACAACCAGAAATGCCAGAAAATTGAACTGTCTGGAAGTCTGACAACCAAGGAGTTAAAGAATAAACATTCATCCAGACTGGGAGGAGGGGCAGAGATGGCAGCAGGGGTGGAGAAGACATGTAGCAAGTTGGACTGTAGCAAGGAAGACTGGGGCTGGCAAGACAGTGGTGGCTCATGGGCCAGGTGAGGTGGTGGCTGGTGGAGTGGGTGGTCCCATGTTTGCATGCGGATAAACCAGGAGGAACAATTGGGGAATGAGACAGACCTTGCAACCCAGGGTTCCAGTACAGGGAAATAAAACCTCAAAATCTCTGACTAGAAAAACATGTGGGGGTTGTGGTGACAGGAGAAACTCCCAGACTCACAGAAGAGTTCATTGGAGAGACCCATAGGGACCTAGAACATACACAAAACCACCAGAAGAAGCCCAGTTTGCTTGTGGGTAGTGGCAGAAGTGACTGAAAGCTGGTAGAGAGACCAGCAAGCGGCACTGTTCCCTTTTGGACCCCACCACCTCACACAGTATGACAGCATAGTAATGGGGGTTGTTCTGCTCTGGGGAATACCTAAGGCTCCACCCCTTATTACATAACAGGTGTGCTGAGACAAAAAAATGGCTCAAATGAAAGATCAGATCAAAGCTCCAGAAAAAATACAACTAAGTGACAAAGAGATAGCCAACCTATCAGATGCACAGTTCAAAACACTGGTAATAAGGATGCTCACAGAAATTGTTGAGTATGGTTGCAAAATAAAGGGAAGAGTAAAGGCTGTGAAAAGTGAGTTAAAGGAAAATGCACAGGGAACCACAGAGACAGGAAGGAAACTGGGACTCAAATCAATGGTTTGGACTAGAAGGAAGAAATAAACATTAAGCAGACCAAAATGAAGAAAGAACTAAAAAAAATGAGGAGAGGCTTAGGAACCTCCAGGACAACTTTAAATGTTTCAACATCTGAATCATAGGGGTGCCAGAAGGAGAAGAAAAAGAGCAAGAAATTGAAAACTTGTTTGAAAAAATAGTGAAGAACTTCTCTAATTTGTCAAAGGAAACAGACTTCCAGAAAGTCCAGGAAGCTCAGAGAATCCCAAGGAAGTTGGATCCAAGGAAGCATGCACCAAGGCACATCATAATTACATTACCCAAGATTAAATATAAAGAGAGAATCCTAAAAGAAGCAAGAGGAAAGGAAATAGTTACCTACAAAGGAGTGCCCATAACGATATCAGCTGATTTCTTTTTTTTTAATTTTTATTTTAATTGTTGTTCTTATACAGTCTTCTGTTTTCTACTCCCATCCTGTCCCTCCGCCCCAGCCCTCCCCAGCTCCCTTCCATTTCCACCCCCCCTACCTTTTGTCCATGTGTCCTTTATAATTGTTCCTGCAAACCCTTCCCCCTCCCCCTGAAATTCCCTCCCCTCTCCCCTCTGGTCACTGTCAGCCTGTTCTCAATTTCGGTGTCTCTGGTTATGTTTTGTTTATTTATTTGTTTTGTTGATTAGGTTCCTGTTAAAGGTGAGATCATATGGTATTTGTCTTTCATCACCTGGCTAATTTGGCTTAGCATAATGCTTTCCAGTTCCATCCATGCTGTCACAAAAGGTAGGAGCTCCTTCTTTCTTTCTGCTGCATAGAATTCCATTGTGTAAATGTACCATAATTTTTTGATCCTTTCACTTATTGATGGGCACCTAGGTTGCTTCCAGCACTTGGATATTGTAAATTGTGCTGCTATGAACATTGGAGTGCATAGGTTCTTTTGGATTGGTGTTTCGGGGTTCTTAGGATATAATCCAAGCAGTGGAATTGCCGGGTCAAAAGGGAGTTTCATTTTTAGTTTTGCGAGGAAATTCCATACTGTTTTCCATAATGGTTGTACCAGTCTGCAATCCCACCAACAGCGCACTAGGGTTCCCTTTTCTCCACATTCTTTCCAACACTTATTGTTTCTCGATTTGTTTACGATGACCATTCTCAATGGTGTGAAGTGGTATCTCCTTGTGGTTTTAATTCGCATTTCTCTAATGGCTAGTGATGCTGCGCAACTATTCATGTGTCTCTGGACCCTCTGTATGTCCTCCTTGAAGAAGTGTCTGTTCAAGTCCCTTGCCCATTTTTGAATTGGGTTGCTTGTCTTCTTAGAGTGGAGTCATGTAAGGTCTTTATATATTTTGGAGATTAAACCCTTGTCTGAGGTATCATTGGCAAATATGTTTTCCCATACAGTTGGTTCTCTTTTTACTTGAATACTGTTTTCTTTAGCTGTGCAGAAGCTTTTTATTTTGATGAGACCCCATTTGTTTATTCTTTCCTTTATGTCCCTTGCTCTAGGGGACATATTAAAAATGTGGCTGCGTGAAATATCTGAGATTTCCCTGCCTATGTTCTCCCCTAGGACTTTAATGGTGTTACAGTTTATATTTAAATCTTTTATCCACCTTGAATTTATTTTGGTGTACTGTGTAAGCTGGTGCTCGAGTTTCATTTTTTTGCATGTAGCTGTCCAGTTCTCCCAACAACATTTGTTGAAGAGGCTATTTTTACTCCATTTTATGCTGCTTTCCCCTTTGTTGAAAATTAACTGATGGTAGAGACTTGGGTTTATTTCTGGGCTCTCCGTTCTGTTCCATTGGTCCATGTGCCTGTTTTTATGCCAGTTCCAGGCTGTTTTGATTACAGTGGCCTTTTAATACAGTTTGGTATCAGGTATTGTGATCCCTCCTACTTTGCTCTTCTTTCTCAAAATTGCAGCAGCTATTCGGGGTCATTTATGGTTCCATATGAATTTTTGAAGTGTTTGTTCTATATCTGTGGAACATGCCATTGGTAATTTAATAAGTAGTGCATTGAATCTGTAAATTGCTTTGGGTAGTATGGACATTTTGATGATATTAATTCCTCTGATCAGTGAACACGGAATATGTTTCCATTTGTTTATGTCTTCCTTGATTTCTTTCTTCAGTGTTGTGTAGTTTTCTAAATACAGGTCTTTTACCTCTTTGGTTAGGTTTATTCCTAGGTATTTTATTTATTTATTTATTTATTTATTTATTTATTTTTGCTATATCGAATGGGATTTTTCTCTTGATTTCTGCTTCTGTTGTTTCATTGTTGGTATACAAAAATGCCTTTGATTTCTGGATATTGACTTTGTATCCTGCTGTTTTTCCAAATTCACTTATTAGGTCGAGCAGTTTTTTGGCCAAGTCGACAGGATTTTCTATGTACACTATCATGTCATCTGCAAATAGTGACAGTTTTGTTTCCCCTTTCCAATTTGGATGCCTTTTATTCCCTTTTCTTGCCCGATCGCTGTGGCTAAAACTTCCAATACTATATTGAACAGAAGCGGTGAAAGTGGACAACCTTGTCTTGTTCCTGATCTTAGTGGAAAAGGTTTTAGTTTTTGCCTGTTGAGTATGATGTTGGCTGTAGGTCTCACATATATGGCCTTTATTATGTTGAGGAATGCTCTCTCTATTCCCACTTTGCTGAGTGTTTTATCATAAATGGGTCCTGTTGCTTATCAAATGATTTTCAGCATCTGTTAATATGATCATGTGATTTTTGTCTTTCATTTGTTTATGTGATATATTACATTTACTGATTTGAGAATATTGAACCATCCTTGCATCCCTGGGATGATTCCCACTTGGTCAAGGTGTGTGACCTTTTTAATGTATTGCTGGATGCGGTTTGCCAATATTTTGTTAAGGATTTTAGCATCTATGTTCATCAGCGATATTGGCCTGAAGTTTTCTTTCTTTGTTGTGTCTTTATCTGGTTTGGGGATTAGGATGATGCTGACCTTATAAAAAGCATTTCGGAGTCTCCCATCATTTTGGATTTTTTGGAATAGTCTGTGAAGGATAGGGGTTAGCTCTTCCTTAAATGCTTTATAAAATTCTCCTGTGAAACCATCTGCTCCAGGACTTTTGTGTGTTGGGAGTTTTTTTATTACTGCTTCAATTTCATCTGCTGTTATTGGTCTGTTCAGGCTTTCTGCTTCTTCTTCATTGAGTTTTGGAGGATTATATTTTTCTAGAAATTTGTCCATTTCATCTAGGTTTTCAAATTTCTTGGCATACAGTTCTTCGTAGCAATTTCTTACAATCGTTTGTATTTCTGTGGTATCAGTTGTAATCTCTCCTCTTTCATTTCTGATTGTGTTTATTTGGGTCTTCTCTCTTTTTTTCTTGATGA
>PVKU01011295.1:0-44487 GCA_004027475.1 Anoura caudifer | reverse complement strand
AGCAGAAAGAAAGAAGGAGCTCCTACCCTTCTTGACAGCATAGATGGAACTGGAGAGCACTATGCTAAGTGAAATAAGTCAGGCTGTGAAAGAGAAATACTATATGATCTCACCTGTAAGTGGAACCTAATCAAAAAAACAAATGAGCAAAATAGAACCAGAGACTTGGAAATAAAGAACAAACTGACAGTGACCAGATGGGTGGGGTGGAGGGAGGTAATGGAAAGAAGGGGAAAAGGCAAGCCAAGGATCATGAATAGAGGACTCATGGGCATGGAAATTGGGGGCGATTGACTGTGGGAGTTGGGGGGGTGGGGCAGGGGAGAGTAACAGGGGAAAAAGGTGGGACAACTGTAACTGAACAAATATATATATAAAATTAAAAATAAAACAATAAAAAAGATTAACCCTTCTTATAATAGCCTTGATAAAGATAAAGGACCATGTAATATTTAGCTGTGGTGGCAACTATGGAGAGGTGGCCTGCCTGTGTGTGAGTGTGTGTGTGTGTGTGTGTGTGAGAGAGAGAGAGAGAGAGAGAGAAAGAGACAGAGAGAGACAGAGAGAGAAAGCTGAGAATAATGTTTGAATATCTGGACTTAACCTGCTTGTCCAGACCTTACCATGGGCATCTCTGTTATGTGAGTCAAAAAATTACTTTATTATTATTTTCATTTTTTGCATAAGTTGGTTCGAATTATGTTTCTGAAGCATGTAACAAAAATGCCTCAACTAATTTATGAAGGAACTAGGGGCTGATGGAAATCCCAAATCCAACTTAAACATCTTTCCTTAAATAATAACCATATAACCAGGTGACAATTAGTACTTAGTACTGCCCAGAACAGTTTTATTTCTAGTATTTCCTCCTATTTCCCTATCAATATATTGCAATTCTAATATTTTACACTACAAAAAGAAATAGTAATTATGCCCATAGAGCATAAGGACACCATTGAAAATCTAGTTTCCTTGCAGTTGTATTGCACCTTTCTGTATTATTTTGTAAATCTTAAATTTCAGAAAGGCTTAAGGATAGCGTCTTTTTCACAGAGTGTTAGGTAAGTTAATCAGTGTTTGTAAATATGGGAAGGTATAGCCATCAAATAATAGTATATTGGTTTACACAGTATATAAAATTAAAAGGGTATATAAATGTGTGTTTCAATACTATTATTTCAATGAATAGCTTCACAATGATTGTGAAGTGCTTATGGAGGGCACTGGCTCTCCAGTACAGCACAAGCCTTGGACACAGTGTCTACTTTCTGGCAGCATTCAGCACAGGTGCTGTTGCATGTGAAATACCCTTGATTGGCTGCTAGATCTGGTGTGGCCCTAAGGAAAGTTCTAACTGAGAACACATTACTAAAATCGGATGGTTCCTACACAGAAGGAAACATGGGAGATGCACTTCCAGATAATTGACTCGCCCAAAAAAGTAGAAGAAAATTTCCAGAGAAAGGAGGTATGTTATAGAAATAATAGTTAATTGTTTTGTAATTTTGCTTCATTTTACATGTGCAGATGTACTTAATGCTTCTGAGGTTCAGTTGGATTTCTATAATAAAGTCCCTATTTTCTCATTGTCTAAATTGTAAGGGTTCAGAAAAGGCCCCTGGCAGACGCATGTACTTACTCATATATGCATTGGGGTACTAGGAAACAAGCTGTAGTCTTTCCAGGAAGTCTTCCTAGATCCAAACAAGAACTTAGAGACCATCCACTTCATCCTCTCACTTCTCATACGAAGAAACCAGGCCTCAGAGACCATCACTAATACACGGATGTTCACTTGCTGCTGTAGCCCATTGCCCTATTCTCCACCGCTGTCCTAGATTCTGTTGCACAGGAGATATTGGGCATGATGTGGACGTACATAGATGTGGTTTTTGTTTTAATAATCACATATTTAACTTACTGTATATTTAAAAACTACCACTAAATCAAACTTGTGATTTCATAAGTATTAGTACTTAGGACTACAATAAGTTCAAAATAGTAAACAGAATTGAATTATGGTAACAATAAATAAAAATAAAATATTTCATGTTACAGGTATATGGTTATGGCCAAAATTTATGTGATCTAAAAATGTTTGAAATCTGAAAAATAATTCTTGTTATGACATATGATTTGGCAAAATATGTATGTATACATCTATATTATGTAACAGAAAAAAATTCTTACAAAGACACAAACATAAAATAATTTCATTATACTTTGAATAATTGGTTCTATTGAAAATAAAGTACATGAAAATATAAAACAGAAAATGTGCATCAATTAAATTATATGGGTATACAAATTATCATTTTGACACATTAAACTCATACAATGTTATATGCCAATTACATCCCAATAAAGCTGTGGGGAAGGATATCCTTTTATTGCCCAGAAAGTTTTTCTCATTCTTTTCAGTCAATCCTCCCACTCCTCACTCCAGACAGCCCCTGGTCTTTTTTGTCACTATAGAGATGATAAAGGGGTTATGTGGCTTATGCGATTGTAAAGAATTTTTTAAATTTTGTCTTTGCATTGAAAAAACTAATAAGTTTTAGAAAAACAAATTGTCACTATAATAAAAATGTACCTAGTGAACTGAAAAGAAATAAAGTTATTTATTTTTAAAATGTGCTAATATTGAAGATCAACTTTTCAAGAATTTTATTTTCTTAAAAATTCTTAGTACTCTTTTTACAACCATATCTTGTCAAGAATAAATAAGTTATTTAGAAAACTGAGATAAATCAAACTTATTCATTAGCTAAGGATGATTTTTCCAACTGTTAATTTATTCATATGGTAAGTAATTATTGAGAGATCCCCACATATTGGACACTGTTCTAGACACTGGAGATATAGCAGTGAGAAAAAAGTACTCTTATGGGATTTACAATAAAGTAAAAGAAAAAGGCAATAAATAATTACATAATATGTTAAAAAGTGATGAGTACTATTGTAAAAAGTAAAGCAGGACAAAGTGATAGAGACTGACCAAAGGGGACTTCTGTGTTAAGGATATTCTCTCTGAAAAGACACATGACCAGAGGCCAGAATGAAGTAAGACAGTGAGTATCTTGGGAAAGAACATTCTAAGCAGAAGGAAGAACAATTGTTAATCACTCTTATCTATCTCTTAAAGAGTCCATTTTATACTGTTTCTAGAATTCTCACCATCAACATGCATCGAAAGAAATTTCCCATCAAATATGTGGCATGCATGGACACTATCTACTTCTAAAGTTCTCTTATGTGCATTGCTGTATTTGATGTGTACATCCATCTTGCAATATTGGGGAAAGCACTTTTTATCATCACTACTTTATAAGAGAAAATTCAGTGTTAAGAAAGTCAACTGGTTTGTCTTAAACCATTCAGATAATGAGTAATAAATCCTAGCCTCAAATCTAGATTTGGTGTAAAAAGTCTGGAACCTCATTAGGGAAAAAAGAGAAAGAAATAAAGAAAGGAAAGAGAGATGGAAAGAAAGGAGGGAGGGAGGAAGAGAAGAAAGGGAAGAAAAATACTTCAAATTTTACTTTCATGTCTTCATGTTTATTTACACATATTTATTTTAGAAACACTAGAAAAACATGTAAAATCAAAAGAAAGAAAACTGTATCTCTACTTGAAATGCATTCAATCATTTTTTCATTCAATCAAATATTTATTAATTTCCCACTAGTACCAGCTACTGTGGCATGAGGTAAGGATACAGCAGTGAACATTTTAGACATAAATCTCTTTCTTCATTGGCCAGTAGGGTGAGAGGGTCAATATACAAGATAAATAGCTTAAATATATAACATGTCAGATGGGGATAAGAACCAAATATACAACAAAATCTGTATATATTATGAGACAGCACTTTACATTTTTTGATGTTTTACAAATAAAGTTTTGAGAACATGTGGTTTAAATGAAACTAACTCTCCTCTATGGAGAAGTTTAATTAAGTAATTTTTCTCTTATAAGTTTTTTAGTATCATAACATTGTCTAAGTAGACTATGATAAGATTATAGCAAATATCACAATCCATAAATCAATTATTTTTAAAAATTCACACAAAGAAATATGGCTAACATATCATTACAGAAAATTAAATGGCTTAAAATAGAAAAAAATAACCAAAAAGGGTGAAAATAATAAAAAAGTAAAGAGCAAGATGGTAAATTTAAACATATCAACACATGTATTAAATGTAAATGGGTTAAACACACAATAAAAAGAAAGAGATTGACAGACTGACCATAAAAATATCAACATCCAAGTATAAGCTTTCTATAATACTTTCACTTTAAATATAATGATATAGATAGGAAAAGTAAAAAGATAAAGAACGCACACCTTGTGAACAATAAGCATAAGTCCAGCTGGTATGACAAAGAAGACAAAGAAGACTTCAAAACAAGGAAAATTGCCAGAGATAAAAAAAAAAAAAGAGCATTACATAATGACAAATCAGTGAATGCCTTAGAAGAACATAAAAATACTAAATACAAAGAACTTTTTCCAGCTTTGGATAGCAGTAATGCTGAAAATATAGGAAACATTTAGACAAAATTAATTTTTAAAGTTTTACCCTAAAATTATTAAAGACAAGAGAAAAGTATTGGGATTTTTTAATTTAGAATAGGAAAAAAATCAAAATCAAAGATTTCCAAAATATCCTTTTCTATTTACTTATGCCTTTATAAAACATGTTTTAAGGTAAGATAACAGTTTCTCCTTCCTTCCCTTCAATATTTTTATTTAAGCCCTAATCTCCAAACCTTAAAAATAAAAATATTCAACTAAAAGGAAAAAAGAACTATACCAGTTATAATTTACATATGTGATATATGTAAATTAAAATGTGTAAATATTTTATGTAAATCTATGAATTAAAATATTTCATAAAGTAAAATATGAAATGTGAAAAAAGGTGGGAACACAATACAATATACAGATTATGTATCAAGAAATATATGATCCCATGAGCCAATGTCATCCCAACAAATTTACTTCATAAAGGTGGGCTGCTAACTGTCCCTAAACTCTTAAAATACAAATTTTTCTCATGTTAATCTTATTTTTGGAATGTGTACTTGTCACTTAACAAGAGCCATATATTCTCACATTACTTACATTTTCTATTTTCCCCCTCAAGTTTTCTTTATGTACTTCTGCATTAAAAATTGTCTGAACACGTGTCTGGTTCCAGGGATTCTGAAGGGTACACCCAATATAAAGACCTTTCACTTAATAAATGATCTAATCAACAGAAGGTATTTCTTGTGGGGGAAAAAAACCCTAAAAATGTATGGACTTAATAACAGAGTTTCAAAACTAAAAATAGAAGAAAGCTTTTTCAATATGATAATTGATTTTTGATGAAAATTCAAAAGCAGTTCAGTAGAGAAAGGACAATCTTTCCCTGGCTGGTGTGGCTCAGGTGTGGCTCAGTGGGCTGTGCAGGCCTGTGAACTGAAAGATCTTTGGTTTGATTCCTGGTCAGGGCACATGCCTGGATTGTGGGTCAGGTCCCCAGTTAAGGGAATGTGAGAAGCAGCTGATTGATGTTATTCTCAGACATCAGTGTTTCTCTCTCTTTCTCTCTCCCTTTCCCTCTCTCTCCTAAACAAAATCTTTTAAAAAAGGATAACCTTTTTAATAAATGGTACTGGAACAACTGGACATCTATAAACAAAAATATGAACTTTGATTTAAAAGTCATAGTATATATGAACATTAATTCCAAATGAACCAAAGGTTAAAATGCAAAACATAAAACTATGAAACTTTTCAATGAAAAAATAAGAGAACATCTTCAGGATTGAGGGCAAAGACTTCCTAGACATGAAATCAAATGCATGATCCATAAAAGAAAATAACTTGGACTTTATCAAAATAAAAAACTTTGCACTGTTAAAAACTATTAAGAGGATTAAAAGACAAGCTACAGATCCAGGAAGAAATATTTGCAAACTATGTATACAATATATTTTAATATACCTAGAGCATATAAAGAATTCTCAAAATTCAACAGTAAAAACAAGCAAAAACAAAAACAATATAAACCTCAAACAACCTGATTATAAAATGGGCAAAATAAATAAACAAGTGTTTCATCGAAGGGATATGAAGGGCAAAGTAGGCACATGAACAATGTTCAACACCGTTAGCCAAAACCACAGATGGAAAATACATTAGTGGTTGGTAGGGAGCATTGACTGGCAATGGGTGGGAGGTGGGTGAGAACACAATGAGATAGCCTGAGGAAGCTTTTTTTTTTCTTTTGTGGTGATGGAACCATTCTATACCTTGATCATTGTAATGGTTACATGCATATATGTGTGGAATAAAATTACATAGAACTACATATGCAAACACAATATTTGCAGTTTAAAAAATGATAAAAACTGAATAAGGTCTATAATCTGGTGAACAGAAATGTACCGATGTCGATTTCCTGGTTTTTACATTGCACTACACCTATATCAGAGGTCACCATTTGTGTCAAGGGTGCACAAGACTCTGTGCTATTTTTACAATTTCTATTGAGCCTTAATTATTTCCAAGTAAAAATTCAAGAAGTATACCAGTCTCACAATGTAAAAGAACAAAGACTTATTTCCTGTAGTGAAAGATAACCACAATCAAAGGGGGAATGTTGATGAACCTACAAAATACTTAAAGCATAACGAGAAAGAGTATATAACAGATGGTTGCATATAATGCAGAAAGTGGTATTTCAGCTCAATTTTTGATTTTGTTAAAACCGTACATAGCTGAAGAGTAACCTCAAGGGAGAATTAAGAGGGCATTACTTTCTTGCCTTTTAGCTCTACAAGAGTGTTATTTCAGACAAGTCTCCCTAATCTGTGTAAAGCCATTATGAAGGATGTTGAGCCTCCGATATGCACCACACACAGCAACAGAGCAAATAAGGATAATGTCTGAAGACTACAAGGAAGCACTAGACTTCGAATCGAATGTGAACCTAACAAGTGAACATTTTTTAAATGTTGGGAAACAGCCAGCTGAGTAATACAGCTTTGAATGTTTGTGACAAGTATAAGTACACATTCCTGACTTAGCCAGTCAGCCAAAGAAAAAATGCAGTTCCCAAGAAAAGCTGAGCATTCTAGTTTTCAAGTGATACTCAAATGATGTCACTTCATGAGCCAACAAAGGGAATTCAATTGTTATTCTTCTCTTCTATATCCTCCTCAACCCAGTCCTGTTCTGCCTGCTTTCATGAACTCCTGTCTTTTAATATTTGCTTAAATAGAACTGTCCTTTACTTCATCATACTATACATATTTACTTTTTCTTATCATCCTCTCAAAATGGTTTGTTATATTTGTTTATTTTTTACACAACTTGAGGGCTGAACTTACAAGAGAGTTATTTATCAAGTATTTTGTTAGAATTTAGCATTTGTTACGTCTTGCAGTTATATGCCAAGAGAAATAAGACAAAATATGCAACAAAGATAATGAGTAAGAGAAGGAAGGCACAGTCTGATTAAGTTAATGGAGTCTTCAGGTCATTTATAGATTCCATTATGTTCATTGACTTGGAACAAAGCTCTGAATCTGTGCCACCTAGCTTAAAGACAAACATCTTTTTTAATCAACAAGTTTAGTGACTTTACAGAGATGTGCAAACATCCCCATAACATCTTTTAACATGGCTTTGCCCACATTTTAGAAAAATAATATTCAGCATTACCAATATTACTGAGACTTGAAAGTTGATCCTAAAAGTTTGGCTTAGGTCCTCCTCACACTCATTGTAAATAGATCAAGTGCACGCTGAAATCACATAAGTTGTCATTACTAATTTGAGAAAAGAGCAAGGCAAACAATCTGTAAAACTAGGTTCAAAATATTAACAGGGATCCTATTCAATAGATGAAGAAACAAGAGAACAAGGTTTTAAATTTGCTTTTTTAAGGGAGTAAGAAAAAAATAAAAGTTTTGCACTAGACAGCCAATTTTTAAGCTAAAGTCATTTTCTAATTCAATTAGAAGCATCCTAATACACATATATTTCATAATATAAATGCAGGTATATTCTGAGAGCAAAGTAGATATAGATGTATGAATAAAGATAGATCAAGGTGAAGAAACTTTACACATATTTGCTAAGGTGCATGGAATTAGTATAATTTGTTGCCATATCCTACTTATTTAGTAGCTTTCATAGAGCATAAATATTTCAGGCATTCTTGTAAAATGAGCAGGATGACACTCATTTTTACTTCTAAATATTTATATTTCTTCTTGCCTCTCCATCCCCTTGTTGATCATTTTATGAATCATCAAAATTCTGATAGTCTTTTCAATGTCTAGCATGGTGCTAAACACAGCATACTGAAGTATATTATTGTTAATGAAACTAGATGAAAACATCAGTCACACACATAGATGATGGCTTATACTAAAAACCCCTAAGTGCAGTGGAGTTCACTGTGATAGGTCCAACAAGAAGATACCCCTGGTAAAAGTGAAAGTTGAGAAAGTGTTGGTGGAGAGAGTGAGAACATGAAAACATTAAGTAAGTCAGAATAAAGCAAGGTCATGAAAGTCCTTGAAACCCAGATTTAGGAGGTATGTATTCCTTCCTGAATTATTCAGAGATTATGCAAACTCAAGAAAGCATTATCAAGTAGGAATGAGTTTCTGTGTGGGAATTAGTTTCTTTTTCCATTCAGTGTCTTGTAGCTTCTTGTATAAATGTGTATGATTCACTTGGCACACCTGGGAATTAGTTGTTTCACCATCCTGTCCACTTTTACTTTTCTTGATGAGGATTTTCCAACATGATGAAACACATGGTTATAATTGTATAACCATGGTATGAGAATTCCTTCTTTGCTCCTGTGAATGATTGAAAATTTGGGACGTGTGTGTTTGGAACCTGAGTGGGAGTGCTGCTCAGGAATTTTAGAAAATAACAAGCTAGACAGCATTGCTGGCTAGGTCTCCACATGTTTAGGTACGTCAGTTGCTGCTCTTCTCAAATAGTGACTTCATTATCTGAAATGCGGAGAACCTCAGAAATAACATAAGTGTTGGCTCATGGGTTTGCCCTTCCCACAAGCCCACAGCTGTTCCTCAAGTCTCAGTCTCTTTACCCCCTCTACCACCTCCTAGGCTTACTTTCTCACAAGCTGGCAGTTCCGCCATTATCTTGGTCAATTTCAATGTACATGTTGATAACTTGCTGTGTAGTCCAGGCTCAAAATTCCTTACACATTCAAATTTAAGGGACTTTGTCTTTACCCCATAGCCTAGATCCAATTATTACTGCTTGGAGATCGCCATCATCTAGAACTGCCCCACATTTGAAATCTTTTTTTGGAAATATTCCTTTTTACTTAAGAGAAGGAATAATTTATCAATGTAGAAACTTTTTAAAAAAATTTCTCACGACCCTATCATTCAATACCATATCAGAGGTCATTGGTGCCTCCTTCATCTTAACTGGAGGATCCAGCAGTGAGAATGAGTCTATGTCTGTTGGCTTCTTCCACCTCCTTCTAAGGATTTAAGTTGGGCTTTGTCTGCCTCTGCTAACTCATCCACAATCCCCTTTTATCTTTGCAGATTCTTGACATCTGTGTTTCTGCTGTGTCTCCTTATATTGGTCTTTGTAGGGTTATATCTTTTTGTTCTTTTTAGTGGTTTTCAGGTGGGAACAGAGATTTTTTAAAAAGTATATGCAGTCTGCCATGTTCAACTTCCCAGCTATAGTCAGTCCTTTTGCACGGTCCCATTCAACTTGCTTCCTGCCTTACCTTAACCAGTCTCTTGCTACTTCCTTCACTAGATTTTCCAACCCCACATGCTAATCCCTAACTATTAATCTACTTCCAGATATTAGCATCTTCTGATACCACACTTAGGGTATCAGTGTTTGCGTATGGTCTCAGCCACACTGTTAAAGCCATTCGACAGTCTTCTGAGACTTTCCCCCTATAATTTTACAACAGCAATTCCAAGGCTTTGCTATACTTTTCAGGTCACTAAGTACTGATTTCTGGAGGTATATTGCCTGAATCTGCATCTGCTTCTAGGATTTACTAATTCAAGTGACTGCATGTGCTGGAACTGTTTATAATCCCTCACATATAAGACAGGGAGGATACTAATAGTTTTTAATAATATATTTATAAAGGTGCCCTTTTAGTGCAGTAGGCAGTATATCAGTCTCATAATAATATAGTTATGGAATAATAATATTAATCATGAGATTTTTGTAATTATGAATGTGTTAATAGATTTAAACCTTTTAGAAGTATTCCTTGTATGTAAAAAGTACTGTCCCCTTTCCCTAAATAAATGAACTAGCCCCTTCTACCCAGAGAAAATCAAAGGTACTTGTTAACTCTATTATTTTATCATAAACTCCTCAAAATGTTTATACTTACATATATATTTCTTTCCTTTTTCCCTATTTCAAAAGGAAATGTATACTCTCCTGTTTCGACAAAGTAATGTGATATGATATGTACAAGTTAGATATGTACAAATTCCCTATAGAGGGAATTTGGAAGTACTTAATTATCCTATCACCTTCAGAAGGCTTTTGAGAGGTTACACAGATGGGTTTTGAAGGTTGGATATAAGCCAGATGGTGAAACTGGAGGAGCCGTTTTAGGCAAGAAGAATCTCATATACAAACATATGGCTATGCACATAGGATGACACTTTGGGGACCCTACCCATATTTAACAGAGAAAAGAATTCATGTGTGTGAATATTGAATATGTGGTGTATGTGAGAGTAGGGGTTTCTCCTCATTATACAGCACTTGTGAGCATTTTATTAGCTGGATTATGTTATTGTTTGTTAATTTGTCAAGCTTATATCTTCTCCTCAGTTGTATTGATTTATCTCCTGTGGTTTGGGTCAGTGTCTTATACTTACTTTGATTGCTAAGAGTGGTGCTAAATATGTTGTAAGTCATCAGCAAATGATTATTACCTAATTAATTCTTTGAGATTCAAAAAGATCTTCATTCCTAACAGTCAATTATTTTTCTAGTAATCAAGAAAGTGCTTATTTAAATCCCTATGCTTTTAAATTAACAATAAACATGTAAACACAAGAGACATGAACACAGTTGAAGCTTTGCATGGTATCTGTAGTTAATAGAAATAGGACAATGAGTGCATACAGGGAACAATGATTTTATATACTCTTATGCTAAAGGAATAGCCCATGCTAAGATGCAACCAAAATGATTTAAGGAAGACTTACTTTATCAAATGTGGCCAAGCTGACAAAATTTTGATGCATTTTAAAAAGCGATGTTGATCAATTACAAAACTTACATTACATGTAGTATTCACAGTTATAATGGTAAAAAAAAAATCTTTCAGAACAGCTTTTACTCCCCCCCTCACAAGCGTTTCTGTGTAAAACTGGAGAGTCTGCAGTCTCCTCCATCGGGAGCTTTTCCATGTGTACTTCTCCTTTCTGCTCCATAGTGGTAGCAGCATTCTTTCTACTGAAGCACCTAGGACCCATCAACCTCTGGTGTCACATCCTGTTAACATCCTGTTAACAGATGGAAATGAGCTGATGTAGTTTGGATATGCTTTTCTTAATGCTTCCAGCTTCTTACATGATACTTCTCCTTCCTTTTTTTTTTCAGTGCCCTAGGGTCCTCTTTCTAAAATTGCCTTAATTTCATGGTCAAACAGGAAATGATAGTAATATGACCCATTTACACATGGTGAGTTTTGACAAATTACATATGAATATGAACGTTTGCACCAACACATTATTTGAAGACAGGATTTGGTTGTTAATTTTTTTTCTCTAATGATGAAATGGAAGATTTTATTTCTATTTTTGGAATTTAGGTTTTCTGCCAGTAAGTGAAGAAATTTGTGATTCATGTTGTTCAGAGATATTCTGAAATCACAATGAAGCATGTAGCTTACTCAGGCAGAAGACAGCTCTAGTACAGTAAAACTCTGTAAGTAGCCTGCTCATTTGGTTTGGTCTTCTCGGGACACTCAAATCTTCACTCTAATAGGGATAGTACAGCCGGTCCAGGTACTTTAGACCAATTATTTACCTTAGACTATGGAAATAGAAAAACAAATATTTGTCAAATATTTGCAATATACAATAAAAGCATAAAATGCATCATATTCTGGCCAGGCTCTTCCTGATTTATTCTTTTATTAGAGTCTATGAATCTCCTTTGAAGTTACCCACCATACTTGACCATTAGATCCAATTACTTGCTTCCTGTGTCATTTTTTTAAAAGTGCTTGTGAGCATTTAATAAACTCCCCTCCTTGTGGCTCCAAGCTACCAGGACCCAGGTCCCACCAACACCCTTAATCTACTGAGTTCTTCTGCTGAAGAATTTGACCTTCACAATGATACATGGTTTTGGGAGATTTCCCTTCTCCAGAACTTTGTAGTAGCCCAATTGTACCACATCAATAAAAGGAGCCTTGTTTTCAACAGCATTTACCCATGTCTGCTCACAGATCAAAATTCACGCCTGCTCACTGACCAAGGTCCACACTTTATCAAGGTGGATAGTGGGACAGAAGCTCTGGTTCCTCTTTAAGTGGTCATGCCTCATACCAGCATTCCCAAGGTAAAATGCGTGGTATTTGTCACAAGTTGATCTTGTGATGATGCAAGCCACCAGCGTTACCTCAGCCTTCAGGTGCTTCCTGTGCTTTCCAGTGTGGCTTTGGCTGTGGCTCACGTGGCCCTGAAGTTTCTGGGTCCTCCTGAGTCTGGATGGTACATTGGTGGCTGACATGAAAGAGTTCTGTGTCAATTGAAAAAACAACAACAACAATGAACTACTTGCAGATTACTCTCAGTTTCTGCTAAAGTAATTGTCAAGTATTACTTTAATCTGTATTCATTGATTTATAGGCAAGCCCTTCTTTAACTTATAAAACAGATATATACAATTTCTGTTATGCAACTGTAAAAATATTTTCATGCTCATTTAAAACAGTTAAAATGGAAGAGAATTCTTTAATCTTGCTTAAACCTAATTTCTTCATTTGTTTTTGTTTGGGGATGTCATCCTCTTCTATCTACTCAAGGATCACCTTTCATTCCTAAAAATTCAGCTTCCCTGTATAGGCACTTTCTCATCAGCAGTTAAATATGCTCTGTGTTGCTTATCTTAAAAGTATAAAAAAAATTTCTCTAGATTTCATGTCTCCTTCAGCTACCAGCCTATTTCCCTCCATCCAATACCTTTTCAGAAACAAACTTTCTACAGTCCTTATGTGTGCTTATACTTTCTCCCCATAGTTCATTTCAAAACCCATCACAATTTGGCCTCAAATTCAACAATTCCCAAAACTACTTTTGCTATGATCATAAAATTAACTTGATATTAAAACCAAGTGACTTTTCAATATTGACCTTTGCTATATTTGATCCTGCTAATTTCATATTCCCTCTTGGAAGACTTTCTTCTCTTGCTTCTGAAGACACCATACTCTTTTGTTTTCTATCATTCTGGATTTTCTTATTCAATTGTTTTTGTGAAGTATTCTTCTTCTTCTTCTGACTTTCTATAAAATACTCCTGTTCTGAAGGATTCCATCTTAGGCCCTCTTCTCTTCTTCCTCTATACATTTGTATTCAGTAATCTCATCTAGTTTTACGACTTCCATTCTATCCTATAGAGCGATGATCTAAATTGCTTTATCTCCCTTCCATTTATCTTTCCTGAGCTTCATTAAGAAATAGCTTTATTCAATGGCCCACTCAATACATCTGGATTTTCTATAAGTACAGAAATTCAACATAGAAAAACATAAGATCTTTGTTATCTTATACAAAACTACTTCTCCCCCAGTGCTTTATAACATAAATTCAGTCAATTGCTCATGCCAGATACCAAGAAATTATCTTCACTAAAACAGAAGTAATACACTCAGAGAATCCAAGCCATAATGTACTTCTATCTCTCTTTCCCAATTCCCATAGCCAGAAAAAGCACAATTTCTCATTAGTTAGATATTTGTCAAAGTGTAACAACTGAAGTCCTCCTTGCTTCTGGCCTTACATTCTTCCAGTTCATCTTACACACGAGACAGCATGTCCTTCTTAGAATAGAAATATGATCATATCTCCTTTTTGCTTTAAATACTTCAATGGCTTGTCACTGCTCTTAGAAAAACATTTAATCTTTTAATCACAGCTACTGAAACATTTTATGATTCAACCCCAGTATACTTTAATTTTTCTTTCTTATCAACTTTCAATTTATACTTCAACTACATACAATTTTTTTCCATTCCTTGAACACACCAAGTGCCACCTAGCTTTTGTGCATGTCTTTGACAGGATCATTGTTGGCTATCTCTTCCTATCTTTTACTTGGATAGAATTGTATCCATGTTTCTGATATTAAATTAAATGTCATTGCCTTCAGGAGCCTTCTCTGAATCCCCAGATAGAGCTCAATTGTTCTCCTTTGCATCATTATTCACCTGTCAGAAATTATCACAGTATTTCTTATTTATTTGCCTTTATTTCCTAAGTTCTGTGAGAGAAAGATTATTTCTCATTGACCATTACATCGTCAAGGCTTAGAATAATGAGGTGTTAAATGAGTATTTCTCAAATAAATGGGTAATAAATATCCCTTCCTTGTCTGCTAAACTTTCAAGATTTTTGAGGGCAGAAATCATTCCCAAATTGTTTTTAAGTTCAAAAAGAAATGTCCTTATATGTTTAATAAGTGCTTCTTTTTTGTATGATATCTATTCTCTTATATTTGTGAAGGTATGTTTTATGACCCAGAATGTGTTCCATCTTGGTAAATGTTCCGTGAGAGTTAGAGAAAAAATGTACATTTTGATGTTGCTCTATGATTGATGTATTCTATGAATATCAATTAGATCTACTTGATTAATGGTACTACTCAGTTCAACTGATTTACTGATTTTCTGCCTACTGGCTCTACAATTATTAGTAAAAGGGTACTGAAGTCTCTCAGAGTATTAGTAGATTAATCTATTCTTTCATGCAGTTTTATCAGTTGTCCCATCACATATTTTGATGATCGATTGTTAGACACATACACGTTGAAGATTGTTATGTTTTCTTGGTGAATTGACTCCTATATCATAATGTAATGCCCCTTTTGATCACTGTCAATTTTCCTTTTTATGAAGTTTATTTTGTCTGAAATTAATAGCTATTACAGTTTTCTTTTCTTTCGTATTGCCATGGTATTTCTTTTCTCCATAGCTTTATTTTTATTCTACCTAAGTCTTTACACAGAAGTCTGGTTAGTTCAGTATACTGGCCCGATGTACCTATTCAGGGTTGGATATTCAGAGACTTGCAAGAATCATGATTGGAAAATTGGTGACAAGGCAATTTGGGGAAGAGATATGTGCAAAAATGTGAATATATTTGTTGCCCTATGAATGGGCAAAAATGTGAATATATTTGTTTCCTATGAGAATGCTTACAGAAAGTTGACCTGAAAGGTATTAATACTCTAGTGAATAGCATGATCCATTCTGTGGATACCAGTTATGCTCTCTCCCTATCCACCACCGACACCTCCCCCTGGGCTGATGTACAAAGTGGCCATGGTGGCAACGATGAAGGTTATGCTTGGGCTCAGCAACGTGCACTTCTATTCCTCACAGGTGATCTGGCTATGGCCACCTCTGAGTGCCATGTTGACATATTCTAGACCACTCTCTGAAAAGGGTAGAGCACCCAAAATATAAAATAAGAAACCTCAAAATTCAAAAATTAGCTGAATATCTCATTCTTTTTTGCAACCAGACTTTTGAGGGGACTTTTTTCCCTCATCTCTCAATTTACCCAAATCCTTGCATACATCCCCTAAAGCATATTTAAGTCAAGTATCCTCTACAAAACCTTGTCTTTTATTGATATTCACTGTTAATCTCTCCCCTTCAGAATTTTCCGTAGCACTTATGGGCACTTTGTCAAGGCCCTTATATGATTTAGAATTTTGCTTTCAGAACAATCTCCTTAGTGACAAACAAATTTTATTTGCATTTTCATTAAGATGAACATTATCTTCAGGGATAGTGTGGCAGAGTTTGTTAGCTAAAGAAAGCAAGTTCAGACCAGAAGGAATTCCCTCTAGATAGGAATGTTTTATATTGCTTTTTTGATGGTTACAAGAAGAGGATGCAAAATTAAACAAAGAAAACATAACTACTTTAGGCTTCCTTCTTTCTTGATGATAAGCAGACACACTGTTTTTTGAAACCCATCTCAAAATCTGATTGTAGAATTGCTGTGCTCAACAAAATTACTCAAATCTTATCTGTGTTTTTTTGTTCATTAAGAGAGATAAAAATATAGAAAGATGAAACAAGTTAAGAAATATGACTATTAGGTAAATATTTTAAGGGAACATAAATCTAGATTTCTTTTCTTCTTTTTTTAATACATTTTACTGATTATGCTATTACAGTCATCCCATTTCCCCCCTTCATTCCCCTCCACCCTGCACACCCCTCCCACCCACATTACCCCCCTTTAGCTCATGTCCATGTGTCATAAGTTCTTTAGCTTCTACATTTCCCACGCTATTCTTGCCCTCCCCCTGTCTACTTTCTACCCATTGCCTATACTACTTACTCTCTGTACCTTTTCCCCCTCTCTCCTCCTCCTACTCTCCTGTTGCTGACTCTCCAGGTGATGTCCATTTCTGTGTTTCTGTTCCTGTTCTAGATGTTGGCTTAGTTTGCTTTTGTTTTAGGTGTGGTTGTTAATATCTGTGAGTTTGCTGTCTTTTTACTGTCCTATTTTTATCTTCTTTTTCTTAGGTAAGTCCCTTTAACATTTCATATAATAAGGGCTTGGTGATGCTTGACCTTATCTGAGAAGTGCTTCATCTTCCCGTTCATTCTAAATGAAAGCTTTGCTCGATAGAGCAATCTTGGATGTAGGTCCTTTACTTTCATGACTTGGAATATTTCTTTCCAGCCCCTTCTTGCCTGTAAGGTCTCTTTTGAGAAATCAGCTGACAGTCTGATGGGAACTCCTTTGTAGGTGTCTGTGCCCTTATCCCTTGCTGCTTCAAGAATTCTCTCCTTCATTTTAATCTTGGCTAATGTAATTATGATGTGCCTTGGTGTGTTCCTCCTTGGGGCCAACTTCTTTGGGACTCTCTGAGCTTCCTGGACTTCCTGGAAGTCTATTTCCTTTGCCAGATTGGGGAAGTTCTCCTTTATTATTTGTTCAAATAAGTTTCCCACTTGTTGCTCTTCCTCTTCCCCTTCAGGTACCCCTATAATTCAGATGTTGGAATGTTTAAAGATGTCCTGGAGGTTCCTAAGCCTCTCCTCATTTTTTTGAATTCTTATTTCTTCCTTGTTTTCTGTTTGGTTGTTTCTTTCTTCCTTCTGGTCCACTCCACTGATCTGAGTCCCAATTTTCCTCCCATCTCTATTGGTTCCCTGTGCGTTTTCCTTCATTTCACTTATTATAGCCTTCATTTGTTCATCTAATTTGTGAGGAAAATCAACCAATTCTGTGAGCTTCCTGATTACCAGTGCTTTGAACTGTGCCTCTGATAGGTTGGCTATCTCTTGGTCACTTAGATGTATTTGCTCTGGGGCTTTAATCTGTTCTCCCATTTGAGCCATTTTTTGGTTTGTTTGTGGGGGTTTTTTTGGTCTGGTCATGGCTGTTACATAGTAAGGGGCAGAGCCTTATGTGTTCCCCTGGGCCAGGCAGTCCAGATGCTGGGTCGTGATGCTGTATGTGGGGGTGGGGTCTGAGAGGGAACAATGGCACTTGCTCTATGCTCTCTCAGATTCCAGTCCCTTCTGCCGATTTCCCCAAGCAAATTGGGCCCTTCTGATGCTGATTTCAGTGTGGGTGGGCTTGTGTACATTCTAGGACCCTGTGGGTCTCTCCAATGAATTCTCCTGTGAGGCTCAGAGTCTCTCCCGGTACCTCCACCCCCACAAGTATTTCCAATCAGTGTTTTTAGGTTTTATTTCCCTGTGCTGGGGCCCTGGGTTGCAAGGTCTGTCTCTTTCCCCATTTTCACCTGGATTATTGGTCTGGATGAATGGTTGTCAGACTTCCATACAGTTCAATTTTCTGTTAGTTCTGGTTATTTCTTGTTTCTAAATCTTTGTTGTCCTTAACTTTGATTATGCAAGGAGGCACAGTGTGTCTACCTATGCCTCCATCTTGGCCAGAAGTCTTAGATTTCTTTTCAATGAGCACCAAACATCAAGAATTTCTTGAAAAACTACCAAAAGCACCAGAAGATCAAAGAGGAAATTACATAAGAGAGCAAAAGTATGGGCTGAGACATTCATTGGCTGACTCCAACTTTGGCATCATCTTTTTCTCCAGCACTAATCACAGTAAAAGGAACAATGAAAATAACCCTGAGGCTAGGCTTGGCCTCCTCTTCTGCACTGACAATGAGAGGGCTATCAATCAACAAAGTCCACAGTGAACCAGTCCTCACCAAGACTATAGTAAAGGCCTGCCTTGCATCAGTGCCTTTGGTGGTATGAGGTACTGGTTATTATGGGCTGAACTATGTTGCCCCCAAATTCATATGCCAAACTCCTCAGTACTTCACAATGTAATTGTATTTGGAGATCAGATTCATAAAGAAGTAATTAAGTTAAAATGAAGTCATACAGGTGGGCCTTAATCCCATATAACCTGTCTCCTAAGAAGAGGAGATCAGAACACAAACACACACAGATGAAAGATGAGGCAAAGACACAGAGAGAACAATCTACACCAAAGAGAGAGGCCTTGGAAGAAATCAATCCTGTTACCATTTTGATCTCAGATTTCTAGTACACAGAATTGAAAAAAAATAAATTTATGTTGTTTAAGCCATGCAGCCAGTGGTACTTTGGTATGGAAGCACAGCAAGCTAATCACTAGTATTAGTATGAAGAGAGCTAATATTATATGATATTTGAGGAAAAGTAGATTTTAAATAACAAGAGGCCTCCACTCAGAAGAAAAAATTTTTTTTTCCTAAGGAAGGTGAGAAGACAAAAAAAAAAAAAAAAAAAAACAACGCAAATCAATGGATTTGGATTGTGTGTCTTAAATCTTTACTGACAAGTTAGTTGTCCCTGTTTATTCATTTCAGTTGGTCAAGATTCTCTTAGTAGAGCCGAGAGCAGAGTCCTCCCTCTCAGAAGCTTCAGTGCCAGCATTTGTAGCTTTCTCTATCTCCTCATTATTGATTGTTCAATTCAACAAATATTAATTAAGTGTCTACACTACTTTTCCAGTGTTATTGAGTAGGAACAAGCATGCATGTTCCACACACACATACACACACAACTATAAAGTTCCAAGGAAAATCAGATTCATTCAGAATGTAGGGACTTCTACCATAGGTATCTCTAATCAAAGACACCTCCTAGATTTGTCCTTTTGTCACATTTCAGGACACATTTCTTGTCAACTCTGGTTGAGCTACACATGACAAAGAAACATGTCTTTCTCCAAGTTTTCTGTTAAGGGAATTCAAAACACTTCCCTTTAAAATGAAATTGAACTGAAACAAATACTTCCTTACTTTAATGTGATTGGAATTTACTTAAATCACCTATGAACAGCCAGCATATATTTTGCTCAGTCTTAGAATTGTGTATGGTGAGAGAGTTAAGGTCAATAACAGTTACTTCAGCATGTCTGTAAACAGTAACTTCATAAGAATTTTCTGATTTTAAAGGTCATATATATTATACAAAAAGTAATAGTGTGCGTTCTCACTGTACAAGACAGCTCATTGCAACACTTGGGAGTTGAGCAATATGCCTGGTTTACTTGGTGCATGCAAAAAAATGCATAACTTTACATACATTAATTTGCACAGGACTGAACATAGAAAAACATTGTAAGTGATAGAACATTATTCAACATGTTTTCAATTTTGACTCCCCCTGTCCCTGCAGTGGAAAATCACAAATAGATTTAGATCTCCAACCATAATTCAGCCATAATAATCCAGCATTATTGAGGTTTTGTCTGAGAATTTAAATCATTTTTCCTTAATTTGTGTGGATAGTAGTATATAATTTATGGAGAGGAACACAGTAAAGATGGTGTAGAACTTGTGTCAAAAAACCACGAGTTTAAATCCTAAATCTTCTTTAGCTTTGTGACTTTGGGATAGTTACTTGACCTCTGAGGCATACCTTCTGCATTCTGTAATGAACTAATAAACCCAAAAAGACTGTTTTAAGCCTAAGTATCATAGGTATGGAAGTTGGTGCAAAGTAGACACTTAATTAAAAAAAAAACTTAAATCATATAAGGAAAACAAAGAACTGCAATTGGAATATTTTTATATTTATTGTTGTTTAGCTGTCCTGCCATTTTCCCCATTGCTCACCCCTGCCCCATCCTCCTCCACTCCCACAGTCAGTATCCCCATCGTCCATGCCCATGAGTCCTCTATTCATGTTCCTTTGCAATCTGAGTATCTTCAAGATTTTAAAGTGAAAAAACAAAACCGACCACTATTTGTTCATATTGGACTGCAAAAAAGTGATTTATTAACTAAGAAAAGTGAAACTGATGACTAGCATCAAAAAAGTGATTTATATTTTACTCTCAGAAAGGAAGTTTAACAATGGTGAGCTAAGGAATGCACTGAAATGCTTATAGAAGTTTCAACAGGTTCATATTAGCCCATTAAGATATATGTTTATATCATCATGGTAGTCTGTGTTTGTAGAAAAATCCATGGAAGCCTAATGCTAACAACTATCTGCCTGTGACATAACATTGTGTCATTTTTAGTTTATTGTTTTGGAGTTACCAGATCCAGTCCCTTAGAATGCCTCCAGGTTGGTGTTTTCAGTAGTGTGTTCTGGGGAATCCTAGAGCTCTGCTGATATTCTTTACAGGTTAAGTATTAGGGCCCCACACATAATTTCAGTGGAGGAAGAAAGGAAGGGAGGAAGGCTGGAGAAAAAAAAAACAAAAGAAGGAAGAAAAAAGAAGGGAAGGAAGGAAGGAATGGAGGGACAAAGGAAAAAAGAAGGGAAGAAAGAAGAGAGGAAAGGGAGAAGGGAAGGAAAGGTTGAGACAATTATTGTTCTTGCTTAATTCTATGATAATATCTGATTTTAATAATAGAAACAGTAATTACAATCATTATTGTCAATATCATCATTGTATAGCTATTGAGAACTTAAATACATTCTCAAAGAATTCTATAAGGAAAGTATCACCTTCATTTCAGACAGGAGGATATTAAGACTCAGGCAAAGTTAGAAAATGAATGCAGAACTAAGATTAAAACAAGCAAATATTAACTTCAGTGATCTGTTCTTTTTCTTACATGTCACAGTATCTCCATGGGATGCAGGTTCTGCAATGCAGATTAATTAGCAAAGAAGTAGTTTATTAAGCAATGCTCTTGAACTCGCTGTCTCTGAGGGGTAAAGAATGGAGTAAAATTGGGGAGAGGGGAGAAGAGGGTTGTGGTGCAGTCACAGTAGTCCCTCAGACAACCTTGCAGGGAACTGTGAAGCTAGAATGGCCCTTTAGATTGTTGTGGAAAAGGGGCTGGACCTTACATACTCATTGGTCAATAAGTCATTGAATGAGGTCTACCCCTGGAAGAAACTTGAACTTGGCCAAGGCATCTCTCTTCAGCAGAAGCAGCTCCCAAAGAGAGCTGAAGACTATAACCTGTCATTTGACAGCATTCCTAGAAGTCTGGGGAAGCAGTCCTTCAGTTTAAAGGGAAATCTGATGACAGAGGAGAACAGTGTTACTGCAATTGTCTTTATAGAAAGAAAAGAAACTTCAGAAGACGTAAGCACAGGGAAGGAATCAGCTAATGCATAATAGAAAAAACTAGTGCTTAGTAGGGGAAGCCCGTTTAAAAAATACGTAGGCACGTTTTTCTTGTCCTAGAATAAAGAAAATGATATAATTAACATGTACTCATCACTTAACCCTGTTAATTCAAAATATTTGATGCTTTTTTCATAAGATTTACACTGAATAGTCAGATCATTCAACCACCTGTGTATCCCTTCAAGATTTTATGTTACTCTTTGCTTTAGCATAATTTCTCTAAAAACCTGAGGCCTTGGCAAAGCCTCTGTGTGGAAGTTTTATCAGAGAATGCAATCCCACAGCAGCCAGAGCAAAGGAAGAAGGGTTGTAGCGCTGGCATGCAGGAAAAGCAAGTGCAGAATGTTTGCATTTTATCCTCTAATTGTTTTTAAAAATCTGTTGCATCTAGAGTATGTTCCATTTTTATTTCTATTATTGTTTATTTGTGCCATTTTCCTTTCTACATTTTTCATGGTCCACAGAGTGAAATATCTGTCGATTTTATTATTTCTTATAAAAAAAAACAGCTTTTGGTTTTGTTTACATTTTCTAGTATATCTTTGCACTCCCTTTCATTAATTTATGCTGCTGATTTTATTCTTTTTGGGGGGTTACTTTGTTGTTCACTTTCTAACTTTTAGCTGGTTGTACTATTAATTTTGAGTCATTTATACCATAACATTTAAGGCTATAACTGTTCTTCTATGTGCAACTTTAGCTGCACTACACACATTTCCACACGTCCTAGTTTAATTATTATCCATGGCACTTTAAAATATTTTTGTGATCCCAGAGGACTGAGTTTAATTTATCCCCTAGTTCATTGTAAACTATCATTATCGTTCTGTTCAAGGCTTTCTCATTATTATTATTTTGTTACTTTGAATTCTACTTCCCACTTCTCCCTTTAGGCATCCACTCTAATGTGTTGATATTTATCTTTTGATATGAATGCATCTTTGGATATAATGTTTGTTATTATAGTGTTTATTTTATATAGGTGGTACATTACCATAAATCTTACTTTCTCTCACTTTCTTTTTTAAATTCAACTTTGTTTTTAAGATGTCTCCATTGTAATGTGCTTGTGTCCAGTTCATCTATGAAATGTGTCTAATACATATTACTTAGCCATTTCCAAAAAAGATGGAGACATCTGGGTTTTCTTTAACTTCTCACTATGATGGGGTATAGAAGTGCCATACTGATAAGACTAGCGATGATCAGCAAAAATCATAAATGTAAAATGCTAAGAGAGTTGCCTGACACCAAGTAAGAACTAAATAAATGGTAACTATTAATATTACCTTTTAACTAAAAAAGTATTTATTAAAACTTCTAAATGCACATGGCCAAATATGCCTCCCAAATCCATTTGGAATGAAAGCATCAGAACCACATGTCATCACATGCCCAGTCCAACCAAGGGGGAGACATAGCAGCTCCTCTATTACCTTCTTCCAGGTTCTTTCCTCCCTGCCACTGTTCTTATTATAAAATTTTCCACCAAGTAGGGAGTGGAGTGGAGAGTACTGCCGCGAATCCCATCCTGAGCACTCTCCTCTTTTCTCGCCAAGACATGGAGCCCCAGAAGGGCCCAGAGCAGACAGGCTGCCACTTGCAGCACCACATTGAGGTAATTCTGCCAAGAAGTAGTGCTCCTTCCTAATTGCAAAGAAGCATTAGATGCTCCTCAAAGAGGTTGCTATAAATCCTCTCCTGGCAACCAAATTATTGTCGTCCAGGACCCTGCTAAACTAACCAGTTCTCCAACCAAGAGCACACCAGGGAACTATATGAGGGGAATAAATGGTTTAGATTTTATTTAGCAGGAACAATCAATTTAAAAAAACAAATGAAAGAACTTCAGGTAGGCTACTCTTTGCTTCCCAAAAATGTCTTAATAAAAAACCCTGCTGCCAAAAATATGTGTCACAAAATATGAATGGTAAAACTAGTGGTAGGTGGAAAGCAGGCTCTGTGGTATTCTCTCCAGCTCTGGAACTCTGGCAGAATCATCTCAGACACTTCATATTTCTCTTGGTTTACATTGTCCACACCTGTAGTGGTGGACATTGGATGAGATTTTATCTATGTTTTCCTCAGAGTCTTGGCATTTTTTAGGAATATGTTTTATGATCCACACTTATTTAAATGACATCTCTATTTGTAACTAGTATATGCTATCAAATTGAGAGAAGAGAAGAAAGAATAGTATCATATAGATGTACATAAGGATGCAGGCAAATTGCTGTTGGCTAATATATGGTAAAACACCAGTTGGTCCAAAAACATCTGTTGTGCAGGATTTAAATCTTAATGTAGAGTGGGGAGAATAATTTTAGATAATCTAACCCAAACTCTTCATCTTATGGGTGAAGAGAAAATGCGATAAGGAGCAGTGAAGATATTTGTCCAAAGGTGACTGGCTAGTTAGAGGAAGAACTAGGACAAAAACCCAGGGTAGTTGAATGCCTACTTGTGTGGTTGCTGCATTATGTCTGTGAAAGACTCTATATCAGTTTTGTGTTGAATACAAAGATGAATCAGGCATGGCTTATAATTTAGGGAAAGAATCAAATGTTCTAAAAAGGAAGGGGAAATAATTTTTAAAATTATTATAGGAGTAGATTATAAAAAATGATGCACTGATGGTAAATAGTTGCTGTCAAAGGCCCACAGCATGATGGCCCTGAGTGAAATCCACTCGTCCAGAAAACTCAACACAACTCATACTACTTTAACCATCTTAGTTTTTCAAGTCAGTGTAACAGATTGATTCATGGCTCTTCCAGGGTTCTCTCCAAGTCGTAGTGGTTCCTGCTGATTCTATGAAATAAAACTAAAGTCTAGGGGGAAACTAACGTATAGGCTGTACTATAGGAAGGGAAGGCAGTACCTAAAGAGAATACTGGCAATGACATGAACTGGCAAATGGCAGTTTTCCATTTGCTGTAGTGTTCTAGGGACTCTGTGAAACAGGGCTTAAAATCATGTCCATTTTGCTATCAGAAACAATGTATTACTTTATAATCTTGTGCATTTAATTTTTCTCTTCTAGCAGATCTCTGGCACCATCCTTTTTGCAATTTCCCTGTGCTATACCAATAAATCATGGTTCAGTAGTGCTATAAAAATAGGCTAATGGAGCAAGGAGGGATCCTTAAACTTCAGGACTACAAGACTACTCCAGAGTCACTTGCATTTGGTTAGATTCAGGTAAGCTGTATTCTGACTTATCTGGAACATCATACCTCATGGTATGTACCAGGACTTGTTTGGAGCTCACATAATGAAGACAATTATATACAGAGCTACATGGTTTCCTTTTACCACTTGCTTTCAGTTTGGCTCAAATTTATAGTAGCTTGTAAGGCATTTTATCATAGCTAAGTCCTAGACTAGTATGGAGTTCATTGGGATGGTCTATCAGGAGTGCCCAACCTTTTGGATCTCTGGGTCACACTGGAAAAAGAAGAATTGTCCTGGGCCACACATTAAATATACAAACACTAACGAAAACAAAAAAATCTAATAATGTTTTAAATAAATCTACTATTTTGTGTTGGGCTACATCATAGCCATTCTGGGCCTCATGAGGCCAATGGGCCATGGGTTGGACCCCCTTGAATTACTCCTCATTGAGCAGTTTATAGTCTGTTCTCCATAGTATTCATATTTGATCCAAAGAGGAATCCACACCCACAGCATAGAATATAATATGTATAAATAGACACACACTCATTTTTTTGAAAGTATGAAACTTGGAAGAATACAAACTGTTCTTTCTATTGTCCCCACCTCACCCCATTCCCACCCCTGACAACTCTCCTTTCTTCTCCTCTGTCATTTTGGGTCCCATTCAGGTAATTTCTGCTCATCGGCTCTGAAGGAGGAGAGCGATATATTATATGAGTGGTGTAATAATCTGGCCTGACTCCTCTGTCAGGCATGGAAGGACAGCAGTTTACCTGCTTATGTTAGTTTGCCTGAGAAAGACCAAAGGACTAGCCAGAGCCAGGGCTCAGGAAAGTGCATGAGCCCTGTCCCTGCAGTCATCTCTTTTTTTCAATATGAGTGGAGGTTTGGGTACTTCTATTTCCTCACTTCTGGCAAAGCTTACCTCCTGATTGATAATGTTTTTCTGAGAGGCATGTCTGGGATATGCTATGTTTACCCTACACATTTCTACTTACCAGCATGAACACGTTCACCCCATGAGTAAAATCACACTTCTGAGTCATATTCCTATACATAATTACTTTCTATATTACATTCCTTACAGTTCTAAATAAATGTCTTCAGGGTCAGGCAGATTGGAAAGATTACCTCTGTAAGAGAATGATTAAAAAATAGTTATACACCTACGGTCAGGAGGATGACTATTGACTATGCTAATTATTTTCCACTATTTTAATTAATTTGAACACATTTTCCCTCTTTCTGATGTATGACCTGGCTTTGTACTTATAAATTTATATACAGACAAAACTTCTGCACTCAATTTGACTATGAAACTTTCCTGCAAAATATAACACAAGTGATGAAGCAAATGATATCCGGGGTATCTTTTTACCCACACATGTGACATAGATGAAAATACAAACAAAATACATTCAAGTACCTCCAAACTTTAAGTAGGTCTTAGCAAGACCTCTGATTAAAAGGGCCTGGATATTAGGTAGCATAATTCCTCCAATGAGGAATGTTCTTCTTTCTGAGGATCATTGTTGAGGTGCTATAGTAATCAAAACAGTGTGGTACTGGCATAAAAACAGGCTCATAGATCAATGGAACAGAGTAGAAAGCCCAGAGATAAACCCACACATTTGTAGTCAATTAATATTTGACAGAGGAAGCAAACACATATGATGGGCTAA
The DNA here is from genome assembly GCA_004027475.1 of Anoura caudifer. Classification (NCBI taxonomy): domain Eukaryota; kingdom Metazoa; phylum Chordata; class Mammalia; order Chiroptera; family Phyllostomidae; genus Anoura; species Anoura caudifer. The sequence continues at coordinate 17,758 of PVKU01011295.1, read as the reverse complement.
AAATGATTCACTCAATAAATGGTGATGGGAAAATTGGGCAGATACATACAGAAAAATGAAACTAGACCACCTTCTTACACCATACATAAGAATAAATTCAAAATGAATTAAAAACTTAAATGTTAGATGCGATCCATAAGAACTCTGGAAGAAAAATCTCAGACATTGTTCATAGCAAATTTTTATCAGATATATCTCTCCAGGCAAGGGAAACAAAAGGAAAAATGAACAAATGGGACTACATCAAACTAAAATGTTTTTGCACAGCAAAGGAAATCATCAATCCCACATTGGAAGTGGATAAGACAGGAGGAACAATGCGGGAGTGAGACAAACCATGCAATCTAGGGTTACAACTTGGAAAACTATAGCTTCAAAACCTCTCTTTGTAAAAACCTGTGGGAGTTGTGGCAGCAGGAGAACCCTCCAGGCTCACAGGAGAGTCCATTGGAGAGACCCACGAGGTCCAAGAATATACACAAGCCCACCCACCTGGGAATTAGCACCTGAAAGGGCACAAATTGTTTGTGGGAAACAAGGGAAGTGATGGAAAGTGGAGCAAGAGACAAGCAAGCTAGCAAGTGGCATTGTTCCCTCTCTGATTCCTCCCACACATTTAGCAACACAATGCAGCACCATGGGTTGCCCTGCCCTGGCGAATACCTAAGGCTCTGCCCCTTACTACATAACAGTTGCACCGAGAAAAAGAAATATGGCTCAAATGAAAGAACAGATCAACACTCCAGAAAAAAAAAAGAAAAAAAAGAAACTAAGCAACAAGGAGATGGACAACCTGCCAGATGCAGAGTTCAAAACACTGGTAATCAGGATGCTCACAGAAGTGATTCAGTATGGTCTCAAAATAAAGTAAGAAATGAAGGCTATACAAAGTGAAATAAAAGAAAATATACAGAGAACCAACAGTGAAGGGAAGGAAACTAGGACTGAAATCAATGATTTGGAACAAAAGGAAGAAATAAATATCCAACTGGAACAGAATGAAGAAAGAAGAATTCAGAAAAAAAATAAGAAGAGACTTAGGAGCCTTGGGACAACTTTAAACATTCCAATATCTGAATCATTGGGGTGCCAGAAGGAGAACAAGAAGAGCAAGAAATTGAAAACTTATTTGAAAAAATAATGAAGGGAAATTCCCCAATCTAGTGAAGGAACTAAACATGCAAGTCCAGGAAGCTCAGAGAGTCCCAAAGAATTTGGATCCAAGAAGAAACACATCAAGGCACATCATAATTATATTGCCCAAGATAAAAGACAAGGACATAATCTTAAAAACAGCTAGAGTAAAGGAGATGGTTACCTACAAAGGAGTTCCCATAAGACTACCAGCTGATTTCTCAAAAGAAACCTTACAGACAAGAAGGGGCTTGAAAGAAGTATTTAAAGTCATGAAAAGCAAGGACCTACATCCAAGATTACTCCATGCAGCAAGGCTATCATTTAGAATGGAAGGGCAGACAAAGTGCTTCCCAGATAAGGTTAAGTTAAAGGAGTTCATCATTACCCAGCCTTTACTATGTGAAATGTTAAAGGGACTTATCCAAGTAAAAGAAGATCAAAAACTATGAATAGTAGAATGACAACACACTCACAACTATCAAAAACTGAACCTAAAAAAAAAAAAAAAAAAACTAAGCAAACTAGAATAAGAACAGAATCACAGAAATGGAGATCACATGGAGGGTTATCAGTGGGAGGGGGAGAGGGAGAATGGGGGAAAGGGTTCAGGGATTAAGAAGCATAATTGGTAGTCACAAAATAAACAAGGGGAGATTGAGAATATATAGGAAATGGAGAAGCCACAGAACTTACATGTTCTTTGAACATGAACCCATGAACATGAACTAAGGAGGAAAATGCTGGAGGGAGGAAGGGTACAGGGTAGAGAGAGAAAAGGGGGAGAAAAAGTGGGACAACTATAATAGCGTAATCAATAAAATATACTTAAAATAAATCATCAACAAAATAAAAAGGCAACACTGAAAAGGAGAACATATTCGCTAATACATTTGATATGAGGTTAATATCCAAAATTTATAAAGAACTTACAAAACTCAACACCAAAAATACTAACAGGACAATTAAAAAATGGGCAAAGGATCTGAATACACACCTCTCCAAAGAGGACATACAGATGTCCAATAGATGTATGAAAAGATGCTCAACATCACTAATCATCAGAGAAATGCAAATTAAAACCACAATGAGATGCCATCTCACAACTGTCAGAATGGCTATTATCAATAAATCAACAAACAGGTGCTGGCAAGCTTGTAGAGAAAGGGGGACCCATTTGCATTGTTGGTGGGAATGCAGATTGATGCAGCCACTGTGGAAAGTGGTATGGAGTGTCCTCAAAAAATTAAAAATGGTTCTGCTTTTTGACCCAGTGATTCCACTTCTGGGAGTATATCCGAAGGAACCCAAAACACTAATGCAAACACTAACACTACATAAGTTTTCCTAAGTTCATTGCAGCATTATTTACAATCACCAAGATATAGAAGACCCAAGTATCCATCAGTAGAGGAGTGGATAAAACAACTATCCACTAGTTTTGTACTTTTGGGACATTTACACAATGAAACACTACTTGGTCATAAAAAAGAAGAAAATTTTACCCTTTGCAACAGTATGGATGGACATAGAGAACATTATGCTAAGTGAAATAAGCCAATCAAAGACAAACAGCATATGATTTCTCACATGTGGAATCTAATGAAGACACTGAACTAACAAGGAAAATGGAGATAAACTCAGAGATCAAGAGTAGGATGACAGCTAAGGGTAAGGGGTAGAGGTATTGAGCAAAAAGGAAAAAGGACTCATGAACATGGACAACAGGGTGGTGATTGCTGGGGGAAGGAGGGTATAAGGGGAGTAAATGGTAATGTGAAAAATACAGTAAAAATAAATAAATAGCTTTTTCAAAATTAAAAAAAAATAACATGGAATTAACCCTTTTTCCATTTCTAACAGCAACAAACTTTAGTTTTCATATCCAGGACTTCGTTGTTGACTGAAAAACAAGTATTTGACTGATGGTAACACCAGATTTCCATTTTACTCTTACCCATTCCTCAGTCTGATATTTTTTCCCACCCTTCTTTCCACTTTCACCCATCCCAAAAGACATAAGAGGCCTCAACATTACTCTCTCCTCACATTCCCCTTACAGATGTGTGAATTGCTATACACCTTCTGAGGTACAGTCATGCCATATTGATTTAAACAAAATACCCATGTCTATGACTAAACACAATACATCTACCCTACTAATTACCTATTTTAGAGAAACACCAATATATGTAGACAAAGAGAATTGTCCAGAAATGTTTGATTAAAGCTTTCTTTGTAACAGCAAAAATCAAAAAGAACCTACTAGCCTTGAGCTTGGGTAATATCATTGAAGACAGTGAGCAGTGGATGAATTCAGTTTGGTTTAATGGGCATTGTTTACAAGATGTGCTGATTGATGAGCTATGGGTGGGAGATATAAACCACAGAGTCCTGGAGGTCTCAAACATCTTTGGCCTAAGAAACTTGAAAGAATGGAGCTGCCATTTACTGAAATGGGAAAATCTGTTGTTGGAGTTTATTTGAGAGTGATGGTGGCAGATGAGAGGAATTGGGAGCTAGTTTTTGAACGAGTTAAGTGTGAGATGCCTATTAAAAATATGCATGAAAGTGTCAAGTAGGTAATTGTATATATAGATGAAGTTGGAACTGAAAAGAGAAGTCTAGGCTAATGTCATAAATTGGGGAGCAATCAACAAATAGTATTTATAGACATGTGATTGAATGAGTTTATCTAGGCAGTAAATGTAGAGGAGAATCTCAGAAATTAGGGAAGAGAAAGATAAGCTGAATCAAACAGGCAGGAGAAAGAACAGCCAGGTAAGGTGGAAATCTAGGAAAGATTATTATCTTGGAAGGCAAGTAAGGAGTGAAGTATGGGAAGGAGCTAGCAACTGTGTGAAATCTTGAAAAGGCTAAAATGGTGTTAAAGACCGTTTAAATTTAAAAAACATCAAGGGAAAGAAGGGGAAGAGTCATCACAGAGCAGGTATAAAGGACCCATGGACAAAGACAACGGGGGAGGGGGGATTGAATGTGGAGGGTGGAGTGGGTAGGGCAAGGGGAGAGTACTAAGGGGAAATAGGACAACTGTAACTGAACAACAATAAAATTTTTTTGAGAAGTTCTCATATGTAAAGAATTTGAAAAATCTAAAGCATTTAGGAGTGGAACCAGTTAATCTGTGTAGCTCATGGCCTTAGAAACTCCCCTATTTGCAAAGCAAAGTGTGTTGCTGGAATTTTACTAGGGCACTTACAAAATTCATAATTTATTATTAAGAAAAGAATGTTTTCCCTAGATTTTCATGTGATTATGGGACTAGTCTGGGAACTATAGATTTAAGTTTCCAGTTCATTGTTCAGAATGGTTACATAAATGAAATTCTGATAGCTTGGAGCATGTCTGACAGGTGTAAACCTGCTTTTTAGGTAGTTGGGCAAGCTCTCAGTATCAGAAGCTATAGTGTTATTCCAAAGACTTCCAGTTTACCTGAATTGCATATGGGTTTGCACTGTCAACAAGGAGTCAGTGTCTGTGTGTGTTTGAGGATTTTGTTTCATTTTTTCATATTTTGGTCCTGCACTGACTACTTATTTGCTTATTGCCACAGGAGAAAATTGCAGAACTATACATCTTAATGGTACTATAAACTTATATTCCCCAACTATAACTCAGTTCTCAATGTTGCCTGCAAATCCTTCTGGGTTTCCTAAGAAAGTTATTGTTTCTATTTTCTGCAGTCTCCATTTGATTCAAATTTTTAATCCTTTTATGTCTCCCCTATTACTACTCAAAAAAGTCACCATATGCAAACTTCCTTCCTTGTCAATTCTACAAGCTTACTTGCATCCTTATTATCCTTTCTTTCTTCCCTCCTACATGTGGAAATGATATCACACTTCTACATAGGTATCTTCCAACAACTGTATTCTGGATGTCCCCTCACTGAGAAACCTCAAGTTTACTGATTTTTACTTATCTTCCCTATATAATCAATACTTTTCTCTTTATTGCTGTATTCTCATCAACATTTAAATACTTTAAGTTTCATTTTTTCCCCCTGAAGAAAATTCTCTATTTTATTCTAGCATTCATACTGCTGACCTGAAGTCCAAATCTCAGTCCTTTTTAGATGATTTGTTTTAGGTTCAGGCAGTTTTAGAATGGTCTTTCTTTTCTTTTGTTTTGTTTTTAATGTTTTGTGTTCTGAAATTTTGTGAGATTCTAAAACTTAGATAAGTGTATTCTAAGTACTGATTACTTTTTTTAAATTATGGCAGTTTTCATCTTTAAGAATACTTTACTTCCTTATGTTTCTTCTTTTTGGAACAGTTTTAAAAGTATGGCTGCAATATCTTTTCACATCTTTTAGAGAGTGCTAGGTATAATTATTTATAAGTTCTCTTCTGTTTCCTGGTATATCTCTACTTTCTACAATGTTATTAATTTGTTCCCATTAGACTTTATAGTTCATGCTGTATTTTTTTCAAATAACTCATGACCCTTGTTTTTCTATTTTGTTAACAGGGAAGGACTAGGTTTATTAGTTCTGTTCCCTCTGTAGGTCTGTCTGTCTGCTCTGACAGCCGGCCTCCCACTTGATTGAGAGCCCTGGCTTTGAATTTGTGTTTGTCAATGCAGTTTATTTCTATATTGATCAAGGTCCAATCAGGAGACAAAAACAGCCCACTTACTTTTAACAAAGAGTAAGTAATATAAAGAACTATTAGCCAGGTATTAGAGAACTAAAAATGCAAAAAGAAAACATTGAGTTATCACAAAGGTAATAACTTCAGTAAGCAATTTATGACACCTAAGGTTGGGGAGAAGAAAGAAGTTGACATTATTATGACTTCAAAGCTTGCAGGGTGTATCCTGTGGCACTAAGAGTTATGCCTCTCACAAAAGTACACTGCTCAGTTAGTACAGATGGCTGAGGAGCTCAGAAATTTTTAAGAGCTGGGATCCAGCCCTCTGAGGTAGAAGCACTCCTCACCTCATCCTGAAGCTGTAGAAGCTGAAACCCAATGTCCCTGAGGAGAGAACTCATCACAGCTGGTGTCAAAATCTGAGGGGACACAAGAAAGCTGATTCTGTGAGTGCTGGAAAAAAATGCAGATGAAAACCAACAACTACTACTGCAATGAACTGCTGCTGTCCAGATGAAGCAGTGCTGCAGCTGATGTCATCAGGAAGCCTTCTAGTCTGTCTCTAGTGGCCCGTATTGGTAGAGCCTAACAGGAAACACATCAACAAAGAAGTTTGTAATGTCCCAGCCCCAGTATCACAAAAGGGAGCACAGTTGGGTGGGCTGAAGCCAAGAGATCATAGCTCAATAAACTGGATAGTTTAGAGAAGCTGCTTCTTAGCAACACTCATCCACCTTAATGCCAAAATAAAGACTTTTTTATTTTATTTTATTATTTTTAATATATTTTATTGATTATGCTATTACAATTGTCCCATTCCCCCCCTTCATTCCCCTCCACCATGCACACCCCCTCCCACCTACATTCCCCCTTAGTTCATGTCCATGTGTCATAAGTTCTTTAGCTTCTACATTTCCCACAATATTTTTGCCCTCTCCCTGTCTATTTTCTACGTACCATCTATGCTACTTGTTCTCTGTACCTTTCCCCCTCTCTCCTCCTCCTACTCCCCCTGTTGCTATCCCTCCATGTGATGTCCATTTCTGTTCCTGTTCTATTGTTTGCTTAGTTTGTTTTTGTTTTAGATGTGGTTAATATCTGTGAATTTGTGTCTTTTTACTGTCATATTTTTTATCTTTTTCTATGTAAGTCCCTTTAACATTTCATATAATAAGGGCTTGGTGATGATGAACTCCTTTAACTTGACCTTATATGAGAAGTGCTTCATCTTCCCTTTCATTCTAAATGAAAGCTTTGCTGGATAGAGCAATCTTGGATGTAGGTCCTTGACTTTCATGACTTGGAATATTTCTTTCCAGCCCCTTCTTGCTTGTAAGTTCTCTTTTGAGAAATCAGCTGACAGTCTGCTGGGAACTCCTTTGTAGGTGACTGTTCCCTTATCCCTTGCTGCTTCAAGAATTCTCTCCTTCATTTTAATCTTGGCTAATGTAATTATGATGTGCCTTGGTGTGTTCCTCCTTGGGGCCAACTTCTTTGGGACTCTCTGAGCTTCCTGGACTTCCTGGAAGTCTATTTCCTTTGCCAGATTGGGGAAGTTCTTTATTATTAGTTCAAATAAGTTTTCCACTTGTTGTTCTTCCTCTTTCCCTTCTGGTACCCCTATAATTCAGATGTTGGAATGTTTGAAGATTTCCTGGAGATTCCTAAGCCTCTCCTCACTTTTTTGAATTCTTGTTTCTTCCTTGTTTTCTGTTTGTCTCTTCCTTCTTGTCCACTCCGTTGATCTGAGTCCCAGTTTTCCTCCCATCTCTGTTGGTTCCCTGTGCATTTTCCTTCATTTCACTTATTATAGCCTTCATTTGTTCATCTAATTTGTGAGGAAAACCAACCAGTTCTGTGAGCATCCTGATCATCAGGGCTTTGAACTGTGCATCTGATAGGTTGGCTATCTCTTGGTTGCTTAGATGAATTGGCTCTGGGGCTTTGATTTGTTCTCCAGTTTGAGGCATTTTTTTTTTTTTGGTCTGATTGCATCTGTTACATAGTGAGGGGTGGAGCCTTAGGTGTTCCCCAGGGTGGGGCAGCCCAGTCACTGGGTAGTGACGTTGTATGTGGGGGAGAGGTCTGAGAGAGAACAATGGTGCTTGCTCCACGCTCTCTCAGATTCCACTCCCCTCTGCCGCTTCCCCCTTTGCCTAGATTATCTGCACATGAATGTGGGACCACCTGGTCAGCCAGCCGCCTTGCGCATCCTCACTGGGTCTGCACCGTTGCCACCTGTGCCTGGGGTTCGCTAGCTGCCGCCTGTGTGCCTGGAGTCTGCTAGCCACTGCCTATACGCCTGGGATCTGCTAGCTGCTGCTGCCTGAGCACCCCGGTCTGTCAACCTCCACTTTTTCCTGCTGGGACTCTGACCCTCTTAACGGTCTGGATGAATAGTTGTTGGACTTCCATACAGTTCAATTTTCTATCAGTTCTGGTTGTTTTCTTGTTTCTAAATCTTTGTTGTTCTTAATTTTGGTTGTACGAGGAGGCACAATGTATCCACCTATGCCTCCATCTTGGCCGGAAGTCCTATTTCCCAAAATAAAGACTATTTTAGATTCCAACACTCACATTAGGTAGCCTAGTCCTCTTAAAATGTAGTTCTGTTATTTTTACCCCTAGGTTATTACCACATTTGTCCTCTCTGTGTTGACAGGAAGGAGAGTGGTGGACTGCATGGAAGACATTGCAGTTCAGTATATCATTTTTGAAATAATAACCTCAATTATTATCTCTGTCCTATACACCAACCCCCTCTTCACACCTGTTAATTCTTTGTGGTCCCTCTGAGATACAGATCGGTTTTCATTCCCGCTCATGCAAGGCACACCTACTTAGTTTGCTTTACGCCTTCAAGCGCTCTAGCTTACTGATGTCCTACACTTGCCATTCTCAACTCCCTTATGATTTGTTTCCTTCAGTGCATTTTCATGTCCATCTCTGGGGTCCAGGAGGGAGGACCAGTAAATGTGTGTGCTTCATTTGTCATGGAGAATTGAAATTGAAACTGATGTCTTTTCAAGGGCATAAACACTGAACTGTTTCACAAAAATATTTGCTTACGATTGCTGATGTTATCATTTTGTAGAGGAAAAGTCAGATAGGTTAAGGTGACCCAGAGGAGGGACCAGGAACTAGGAAGGAGTTTGTTTAGGTTATTCAGAAGCTGTCAGCCATAATTTTTAGGTTTTTGTACACTCAGCTTCAGATAATGATTCTTCAAGGCTAACTCCCGTCTGCACATAGCAGCTAACTCCCACTTTGGCTCCAGAGCACCCAGCTTCAGATAAGGACACTTCAAGGCTAGAGTTATTTTAATTATTTTCGCATCAGCTTCTGTACCTCCTGCTTTTGCTATGTAGGGAGGGGTGTCCAGAAAGCAATAAAAGCCCTGCTCAGCCAAGGCTTGGGGCTCAGAATTTGGGGTCTGTACTCCTCTGGGCCCGTGCACGTTAATAAAGGGTTGTGCTCCGCCATCCAACTGCGTGTTGAGTCGTTTCCTTCCGTAACAATTTGTCATTTAAATTCAGTCTATTAGGAAAAATTTGAAGTGCTTTTTAAATTCTGAAAATCAATATTATATAATACTGTATTATGGTAATAAGGCAGGCTGGGTCATAAAAGACACCAAACCTAGTTCATCATTTTTGGTTTTTATCTTTTAGCTTTGCAAATAAAAGGGTAGCTTGGGTAAGTAGCTCTATGCTTATGAACAATCATTTGTATATTTTTATTTGAGGGTCATATCCAAATTTTTTACTGGATTCCAATATACAGCAAATCCTCAAATAACATATTTTGTTCAACGTCATTACAACTTTAATGAGAGAAAAAAAAGCAATTCCCAGCCAGAGCCACTGTCTGTGTGGACAGTGTACCTTCTCACCATGGTCATGTGGGTTTTCTCTGGGCACTCCACTTTCCTCCCACATCCCAAAGCTGTGCACATTAGGTTCATTGGAGTGTCTGCCTGCCCCAGTCTGAGTAAGTGTGGGTGTCTGTGAGCAGCCCCATGTCGAAGGGCATCCTATCCAGGGTTGTTCCCCACTTGGCACCCTGAGCTGCTGGAATAGGGTTCCATCACCAGCAACCCTGAACTGGAATGAAAAGGTGGGAAAATAATAATTTTACTTATTTTTTATTAATATTTCTTAAATGTATATATAGTTCACATTTATTTCAATGTTAAATATTAGAAGTGTTCAGAGTCTTTGTTTATAAGTTTGGTGATATTTTTGTGACCAGAAATGTCATAGAAACATAACTCTTGTTTATATCAATTAGCTTATGGTGAAATTTGTTTTGTTATCCATTGTTTCGCTTAAAGTACCAGTTTCCAAGAATCCATTGACAATGTAAAATGAGGACTCCTTGTAATTTGAGCAAATGGGTCTAAATCAGAAAATGAAACTGCTGAGCAACTCCTATTAAACAGATAATGGTCCCCCAATTCAACACAGGAATACAGAAAGGAGACAAAATTGAGTGTGCGATTGTGTAACAGGATAAAGCACAAAATGTGTTCCTTTACCTGATTATGGCAGATAAGTTGTTTGGAATTTTTTCTGAAAACTAGTCACATAAATCTGACCATAATTTATTGAAACTGTTGGTTGATCGTTCTGTTATCTGGGCCCTTTCAAAAAGCTTTCAGGATATATAAGTGATCTGTAAGAGTAATATGGGAGTGAAGTAATTTCAATAGATAAATTTCGATATAAGTTATAAAATTCAGCCCACAGCACTGTAGTCTCAGAAATTTTAACTTATTTGTCTTTGGTTACATAAAACTTCTATGAATGGTTATTATTTAATTTTGCCTTAATTAACTTACTTTTAAACATTAATTACAGCTTTATACATAATACAACATAATACAATATATTTAAGCAACTGGGCATTACAATTTGCCATGTAAGAAGATAAATATCTGGCTCCAACTTTTCCCTAGTAAGACAAAGGCAAAAACTAATATTAAGAGGTAAATTCTATGATAAGCAATAATTAATGTAATAGAATTTGAAACCAATGATGATTTTTACTAAAGAAATAAGTATATTTTTGTGAATTCTGTTTAGAGTTATTTTAAAGTTCCTGAATCTATTTACTAAACTACCTGATTTTGCATCCCAACTTTGCCAGTGCTAACTACGTGTCCTTAAGCAAATTACTTAACATCCTTCTGTTCAGTATCATCATCTTTAAAATGAGGATAATAATACCTAAGTCATAAGATACTGTAATGACTGCTTTAGGTAATAAATGTGAGCAATTAAAACAATACTTGGAAGTTAGTGAGTGCAAAATAAATATCGTATGACTATACTGCTGCTGATGATGGTGATATTAAATTTCAACCCACTAAACATTACAGTTCTACATGGTGAGTGTATTAGAAGAGTCTTAGAGAGTTGGACATCTTTTTTGAGTTTAACTGATATTAAAATGTTGAAAGAAAAGTTGACAATTGTGACTGAGTACTGTGTAGGCAAACATGACCATTCACTACATCGGTCACAATCCAGGCTGGAAAATTGTTTGTTTCTTTGAGTCCTCCAAGAGCCTCCTCTTATTTAAACGTTTAACTGCCAGTTTAGTTTGGGTAGAATAAAAAAAAGAACTGCAAAGACCACATTGTAGAAAAGTGAAATTTAAGATAAGGTGGGTTGGTTGAATTATTTAAGAAGTTCAAACCTCAATGTTTCAACTGTACACAAGTAAAGTGAGGATTTGAATTATACTGACCCTATTTTGGATATTAAAATTTTTTCAAGTTATCTTTCTAAAAGTAGCCATAAATTGAAACCCAGTCTTTACCTAGGAATGTTGGAAAATTGGTAGTTTACTTAAAAATTTACAGATTATAAAGCACTTGTGTTTAGGGATTGGGTATTACTCACTCACTAAGTATCAAGTGCTCTAGGTAAATGGTTTTCCTGACATAGAGAGATAGTCTAAATGACATACATGGGTTCACAGAAAGGGGAAATCCACATGGACTGCTATAGCCAGAAAAGAAGAGAGATGAAGATTAATTTGTTCTCTAAAGGGTGGGTAAAATTTACTAGTTGTACATGGTGATTGAATTTGAGGTCTTGAGACCAGAATGAGCAACAGGTCTGAATGAGTATGAGAAAGAGTGAGAAGGCTAGGGAGAGTTTGGAACGGTGTAGAGAGAAGTAAGGTGATGAGCGATCACTGAGGTTCTAGATCTAATCTTACAGGCAAGCCAGAGGTTCTCCAACAAGGAAATAAGAAGAAGAAATAAACCATTTAAGAATATTCATTTGGTTAATTGGATAGGCAAGAAATTTAAGGCAAAAAGTCTAAGAATGTGAATCTAATCAAAAGTGTGATATTTTAAAGGCTTTGAATAAGAGAGAAAGTTCGAAGGAGGAAATAGATAAACAGTGATTAAATATATGCTATCACAAAGTAGGAAGAAAGGAATCATTGAGATGTGACCATGGTTGTTATTAACAGAAGTGGGGCAGTTTAAGAGAGAGGGAAATTTTGTTGGTACAGATATTAAGTTTTTTATTGAATCTGTGCCTATGGAAATATGGATACACTGTGAAGAAAGGATTTTTTTTCTTATCCTTCTCAGCATCTAGCTTAGTACTATAAACATAAAAAAGTACTTATATAATATTTATTAAATAAACTAATTAAAGATTTTTATTTGAATTGTGACACTCTATCATTATGTGTGTAACAATTTTGTATCACCAATAAAAGGATTTCATTTTTTATGAAATTGGGTGGCTTATAAAATGACACTGAGGAGTCATACATTTAATTCCATGTTTTTAATTAGATTGAGCTTCTTCATCCACACTCTTCATATGAAGCAGTTTCCAGAGATATCACAATTTATACCTAAATGAAAGTTTCTAAGATTTCATTCTAATCATTTTACTTCTGACCATGCAAGAGTAACTGATAAGTGCTGGACTCAACCAACATCTATAACATTTTATTAAACAATTCGCTAAACAATTTATGACATATCTTAATTGTCTAGACATAGAATTGTTGCAGTGACAGTTTTTTTATTGCAGCTTATTTTCCTTATCAGGATATGGTTTTTAATAATTATGTCTCATTAAAAACTTCAGATGAAATACAAATTGGGCTGTGAAAAGGTAGCAATGATGTCAGACAGGATATAGCATTTGAACACCATTTAGTTTCTTGGAAAAGAAACTTCCTTCAGAAAGAATCCTATCGTCTTTCCAACATGATGATGTTATGTATTACTAGTAGTCTAACATTCTTGCAGTACATGAGCCCTTTGATCTTATAGGTACTTAGCTTTGTAGTGCCAAAGAATACACAAAAGAAAAAAGAAAACCAAACCCATAAGCTACAACCTAAAACCTGTTGCTGCCTGTGAAGAAAACTGTTTAGACAGTTAAGATATCATAAATTTTATTAGTTGAGTGGCATAAATCTCTCAATGGTGTAAGGAGAGTGTCATGTGGAGAAAAACTTCACAAAAATTTTTTGCTGATATTAAGAAATTGAGCTAATAATTTACCCAATTCATCTGAAATTAAAGGTTACAGTACAAGTCATTAAACCACTGCTTTGAAAATTCTCTAATTAGAACATTCAATCTGACTTTACGTAAGTGCTTACGTATGTAGGAATCACAGTATGATTCAGATCCATGGACATTCCAGCCAAATGGTCTATGGCCACTACTAACCCCCAGGGCACGGATGTCTTTCTGGATGATGATTTTTAGTGAAGTATATTCCTGATTCTTTTAAGAGGATGATTCTTTCATTTGTAGATTTAACAAAACATTTTCATTAATGCATATTTTCTCTCTGTAGTAATTCTTGGATCAATTGTTTTTATTTGCTCATTATTTGAGACAAATAGCACTTTCATTGGTCAAAATTTACCTCACATATGTTCCAAATGCTGTTTTCTTTGGGTCATCTGACACTTTCTGTTCACCTTATTTGTCTTATTGAGGTGTCCAAGTTTCTAGCAATGATACCCTTCTCAGACTATGGCTACTGTACTAGGGAGGGACAGTATGAAGAGAAATTCAGGTGGATAATGTAGCCACAAAACATATTCTTCTCTCTTCTCATTATAGAAAAGCAGCCCTACTTCAGGGTCAATATTTCAGTATAAACAAACCCTACCAGGATGGGGTCTCCTTCAATTGCCAACATTCTTGGTCATCAGCTTGACCTGTCAATGAAGCATGAGGTCTGTATCTTTGAAATAATTTCAGAAAAAAAATCATTTTTCCTCTTCTGTAAAGTTATGATTACTTTATACAGAGAGACTATAAAGTCAAATGTGAATGTCTTGCAGCCTCTATTTTTGAGAGCTTGTGTAAGATAGTTATTTATCAAAATCAGCATAAACTTGTTCTTATCTCTTCCTTAATATTTGTATAAGATTATTATGCAATAAAATTCAAAGTAAAACTATCAGAGCCTGGGGGTTACTTCTAAGTAAGGCTATTGGTTTTGAATTCGATTTTTTTCATTGAATTTAATTTCTTTGATAAATATAGAGCTATTCAGATTGTATATTTCATGTTGCGTTAGTTTTGGTTGCTGAGTTTCTCAAAGAATTTACCCAATTCATCTAAGTTTTTAAATATATTGACAGAAAGTTGATTATACTATTTTGATTATCCTTCTAATATTCTGCAGTGATATACCTTTGTTTGTTACTAATACTTCTAATTTGTGCTTTTTCTCTGTTTTAGTAAAAGTTCAGTCACAAAGCAAAACCACTAGGACTATTATAGAATAAGTGATTTATTTTCTAGCACAGTTTCAGGGGATTGGAGAAATAAAAGTACTGAAAGTTCTGTTAGTGCGTCAGAGAAAACTCCATTTATTCACCCTCCTAAAGAATTGCCTTTAACTGGAACATAATCAACAAAAGAAAAAAGCAAATGAAATATAACCACAGTTATTGAACTTAAGAACAATCTAACAATAGCCAGAGGGGACAGGGGAGGGGACAGCGGGGAGAAGGGTTTTCAGAAACTACTATAAAGGACGCGTGGACAAAACCAAGGGGAAGGGTAGAAGGGAGGGGGGGAGGTGGGTTTGGAGGGGTTGGGGGAGAGGTGGGAAGAAAATACAGACAACTGTTATGAACAACAATAAAATAATTTAAATTAAAAAAAGAACTGCCATCATTAGAAAATTTGGAGCTGGCAAGGAAATTTAGTGAGTCGAGCACCTTCAACTGCCAGATCAGATGAACTTCAGAAAGTAATTTCTTTTCTGCTCTCCAAATTTTGTGTAAAATTCTCACTTGGCCAACTCTCACTCAAAGACGTGTATGGAAATAAATTATGGGAAATTATGTTGGGGACTTCACTGTGTCACTCTGATGAAAGCATGAACATAAAACACTTAACAACTGTTCTTGACACCTGGTAAGTGCCTCAATAATTGTAAGCTGTCATTGTGATCTCCTGTTGAACCTACTTTCCACGTAAGGATATATCCAAAGGAGAGGAGGATGTGAATCTTGCTCAAGGTAAAGGAAACTAGGGAGAACAGGGACTCACAAGGTGATGGATGCTATAAAGTTCTTTAACATCTAAGGATGTCATGCCAAGTGTTATAAGAGGACCTAGTCCACCTCATACCACCACCTGAATCTTTTCCCCAACCCAGCAATTTCATCCAGGGCTGAATAATACTTGAACTTCCACATAAAACAGGAATAAAAGAAAGCATGGTATAGTAGAAATTCTGAAAAGAGGGGTAAGTGAGTATAATCAAGAATGCTTCCACAGTAGGGATGAAAAACATTACAGAAACAAAAACATTTTAAGATGTATGCTGATAAACAAAAATAATGATGAATTAAGACTGGCTATTAAAATCCATGAACATGAGTCAGAATAGAGTCAGGCTACATGCATATAAAAGAGAAAAATGAGAGCATATGATCTGCTTTAGGCTATTAATGATCTGCTTATTTTTTCAAAGGAACTAATGTAAAAGATCATAATAAATACAGTAGCTACACAGATTATTGAACAGTATCTCATGTCACTGTGGCTCTTCGACACATCAATGAAGAAAGCTCCCTACAGGCATAGGGACAGTAAAAGTGTAGGAGAAAAATCAACTAGGACAAAGTGACCCAGAAGAGGGACCAGGAACTGGGAAAGAGTTTTGTTTAGGTTACTTAGAAACTGCAAAACTGTTGGGTTTCAGTTAGGTAGTCATAACTTCTGCTTTGGCTTCTGTACACCCAGCTTCCGATAAGGACACCTCAAGGCTAGAGTTATTTTCACATCAGCTTCTGTACCTCCTGCTTTTGCCACATAGGATATGGCATCCAGAGAGCAATAAAAGCCCTACCCAGCCAAGGTTCGGGGCCCAGAATTTGGAGACTGCCTCCTCTGGGTTTGCATGTGTAATAAAGCCTCACTCCGTCACCCCAATCATGCCAGAGTCATTATTTTCCGAATTATTTTCTGTAACATTTTGGTTCCCTGACCGGGAAACGACTCACGCGAGCAGGCTGTTTGCCTCTGGTGAAGGCGGCCGGGACTGGAGGGGTGAGCCAGCAGCCAGAGGGAAGCACGTGCCCTGGTGATTTCAGGTCCTGGAAAGCTGTGGCTCGCCTCCGCCAGGAGTTCAAGCTGCCCTTCAACTCGGGCAGGTGGGGAAAGTAGACTGAGGCTTGTCGGAAGGTGCCAAATCAGTAAGTGCCCCGGGGACCGGACCCGAGACTCAGAAGGAGGGCTGATCACCCTTTTTAGGCCCCAGTGGCCTCAGACATCCGGACCAGGTTTCTCTCTCAGGAGGAAACTCAGGCCCTAGTGACATCAGATATCCGGATCAGATTTCCCTTTCTCGGGGAGGGAAAAGTAATAAACTCTGCGAAATTGTGTGTGTGAAAGAGAGTGAATGTGTTTGTGGCTCCACGGGCGTCAGCCTACGGAGCATGAGTGGGCCCTAACCTGCAGTTCCTCTGTTTGTCATACGGCATAATGGCTGGGAAGCTAACCCGGACTCTACTTGGGCAGTCTTAGCTAAGACAGACTTAAGTTCCTTGCGAGAGGAGAGGCCAGGTGGGCGAGTGAGAGAACCCTGAAACCCTTTGTTTGTCTGCGCTGTAAGGGGAGGAAACGTGGGGAGCATATGGACAGAAGGAAATCCACCAGGACTTGCCACTGGCCGCACTCCAGTAATAGATTTGAAACCGGGGTGCAGCCTCGCTGTCTCAGGCAGTACCACAGACCCAAGGGAGCCAGGATAGGGATACTGGTCCCCTGCCAGTCGCAGTGGAACACACTGCTCCCCCTGTTAAGAGCCAGACGGGTCTGGATATCGCCCTGTGCAGGATCTCTGAGCAGTTGAAGGACATTAGGAACTGGAAGAAGGGCTGTAATCAGTCAGCAAAACAGACCCATGAGCAGAAAATAGCTTTGGGAATTTTTAGGGACAGCTGGATTCAGCTGAATATGGATTCCAGGGTACGCAGAAATAGCTAAACCACTGTACCAGGCCCTAAGCAGGGCCGAGACTGCCCCATTCGATTGGGGCCCGGAACAGCAGAGTGCCTTTGAAAAATTAAAAGAACTTCTAGTTAGGGCCCCAGCCCTTGGCCTGCCTAACCCAGATAAACCGTTCTCCCTGTTTGCCCACGAGAGAGAAAAGATAGCTTTGTGAGTCCTGACTCAGGAGGTCGGACCTTGGCACAAGCCTGTAGCCTATCTGTCCAAGTAGCTAGACAATGTCGTGGCAGGATTGCGCCCCCCCCCCCCCCCGCTTGAGGGTGATAGTAGCCACAGTAACCAGCCTTCTAGCTGGACAAGGACACAGATGGCTCTGGTTCTGAAGGACTTTAACAGAGGTCCAGGGACTCCCTCTGTGCTGATAAGGTGTTTGCAAGGTCTAAGCTTTAGGAAAACTGCAAGATGTGCCTGCAAATTTAGAGACTTTTAGTGGAAGGTACCAGTGGTGCTAGGGATTTTTTTTTTTTTTTTTTTTTTT